>PVJA010002322.1:22007-108857 GCA_004027025.1 Myocastor coypus
CAAGACAGGTGAACCCCTGCCTCAAATCTTGCTTCTCTAATTCCTCTTCCTCTTCCTCTTCCTCTTCTTCTCCTCTTCCTTCTCCTCCTTCCTTCCTTTCTTCTTTCTTCCTCTTCTTCTTTTTTTTTTTTTTTTAATCTTGAGACAGGATCTTTCTTACTGACATGTTAAATTGCCCATGGTGGTATGAACTTGTGAGCCTTCTGCTTTGGCCTCCTCTAGTACTGGCATTGTCCTGTGCTGTATTATGCCTGGCTTTTGCCAGGTTATTAATGATTGAAGTGTCTAGAGTCTGCCCTAGCCAAAGACCTGCAGGAGTGCTTGGGGAGAATCAGGGTGGCTTTTGTGGCCACCTCAGAGTTGTGACCTAAGCCCCTGTACTTCACAGGGCTCAGTATATTATACTATTTGTTTTTAAAAGCATACCCTGGGTCTTAGTGCATTTTATTTCACTCATGGTTGGGCACAAAAGATTTTCACTTCTTTGGGAGTAGGGGCTATGGTTTGTGTGTTCCTGTCTTCCCGTTTCATAATCATAGCAGGTACAAAGTAACCACTCAGTTAGGCTTAGTTCAATAAATGAATCAGCTTTTCAGAGTTGACAGTGTGCTGTTAACTATTCACGGAAAGAACCTGAAGCCTGGCTTCCTTGCCCAAGGGCCAGCTTCCGACCAGTCTGTTAAATTTCTTCCATCTGGCCCCATCCAGCTGTTTAGCCTGAGAGCTCCTCACTCTCATCCTTGTTATTGTCCATTTTAAGTCTGAGAATGTTAATATTTGTGTCCCTTCCCTTATCTGTCCCTGGCTGAGGTGACTGGTGTGGGTGGTTTGTGGGTCTTTCTTCTTCTGCAGGTCTTCTGGCTGCTCCAGACTATGTCAGGGGAAGGTGCCATCTGGCTTGGAGGTGTGCACAGGGGTGGCTGGAGACTGGCAGTGGCTGTGTGGCTTTCTGCAGTTTCCTGAGAGGAAGAGGGGAGTCTGCACTAGAAGCTGGTTCAGTTGGCGCCACTAGGGGGACAGTGAGGGTAAGGAGACAGCTACAGCAGCAGCTGGTGCGTCTGGCAGTTTATCAAGCACTTTAGGATATGTTGTGGACAAACAATAGAATGAATCTGTGTTTCTTCTGGAGCCTCAGCTGTTGTTGGTGAGGGAGATGATGTCCTCATCCTTGGGAGTGAGGTGAACTCTGGGAGTCTTCCTCCGAGCTGTGCAGAGGTCTGCTTTAGGGTGCAGAAGAGTTCAACACAGCCTCACAGGGTGCCTTTTATTTTAGGCTGGTGACTCTGTTGGCTGTGTCATTTCCTCTTTACCACCCTGTACAGGTCTGTGTTCTATGTCCCTATGAGAGGCCTGGGTATCATAGCCAGAGTGCTTGCGGGAAGTGGAGAAGTTTGCAAATGTGGTTCCCCTTTGGTCTCCTGCCCTCCACACCCTGCCAAAAAATAAAGACTTAAGGCCCAGTGAGTGGCTGCTCCCCCAAATTTCTTATGTTTGTTTCATGACCTATTCAAAGTAATTTAGAACTGAATGTCTTGACCTACCTTTGAATTAGGACTTACTTAGTGAAATCCTAGTCTCTTTATCTAAGGAGACAAGAATCTGGTGCTATTTTGGTTTCTCTACAGATGGCTGCTGTTACACAGAGAGGCTCCCACCACAGTGCTGTGGCTGATGGCCAGAGTGGTCTTTCTGGAGTTGGCCCTGCCCTTGAGAATCCTCCTTGCCAACAAGGACTAGATGGATGGCTTTGGTAGTTTGACCTGAGAGGTGCCACAGGAGTTTGGTTTACTTAGCATGTGACAGACTTGTCAGGCAGCTCTAAGTCTCTTATTTTTGCCAATGATGACATTCTTAAACTTGACCGTGTAGTAGAGTTTACAGAGACATGGGGTAGAAAAGCAAAGGCAGAAGGCAGAAGGCTTCAAGTGTGACTGGTGAGCTTGCTTGATTAATTTCTATACCAGACTGTAAGATAGACTGGGGGGTATGACTCAGTCAGGCATAAGGGTGAGGTCCTAAAGTCTGAGCTGAGGTTAGGATATGACCTGTGCGTAGGAAACCCGGTGGCCCTCATGTCAGCAGAGTGCATTGGTCTCCTCTTGGGTCACCTCCAGTGTTCTAGTCTAATACTGATTTGGACCATTGTGTTAGGGCTCTTAGTCTCCAGGCCTCTGGGATTTAGAGATTCACTGTTCTCTCAGTTCTGTCCTAAGCAATAGCTGCTAAAGGATTAACTTTCATGTGTGCTGTGGCCTTGGGATCCTGTGACAACGCTCTGGCCTGTGGCTGTGGCCACTAACATTAGTGCTTTTCCCTGTTGCCTGAACTGGAGCTACACTAGTAGGAGGGCTTGTGAGTGGCTGGGCTGTGGCTAGTCTTGCAAGAGGGAGGGAACACTGCTGTTAGAGGGCTCTGTGAGCCTGTCAGCATTTTATAAGGGAAGTGGAAATTCTTGTCCTTTTGGGGAGGTAACACATGAAGGCATCAAAACTGACCAGTGCCCTACTTCTCGGCATTTCAAACTATTCATCCAGTGGAGAGTATTACTGGCTTCACTTAAAGACATCAAGGCAATTGCTTCTGCATATTCAGTACTAAATTTAGGAAATGCACTCCCTGTACTGCAGTTGTCCCCATAGCTACGTAAGAGGAAGGCTGGCTCTATACCCCTCTATATCTCAGTTGTCTGGGAAGTCCTCCCTAAGCCACTGTGACAGCAAGTGGGGATTAGGCTTTGCTGTTGTCCTGTTTCTTGGGACTTTGAATACTGTGGGTCAGGTTTGAGCTGGTTAGGAAGGCCAGCTTGTGTATAACCCCTACCATAGCACTTGGTCCAGGTGGCGGTCTCATTTTCAGGTAAGAAAACAGGCTCAAGGAGGGACATTGACTTGGTTAAGGCCACATGGTGCTATGTATCTGTGCTGTGACTCTTACTGGTCAGAGACACAGACACAGCTTATGTGGCCTAGCTTCCCACCAGGCAGTTGAAGGAATCAGGTCCAGAGAAGGGAGGTGACCAGCAGAGTAGATGGGGCTGGCCATGGCTACCAACAGACACCCTGCCTCCCAAGTCTGTCTCAGCACACAGGCCACGTAGCCTCTTGTTTGTGCATCTTTATTTATTCTTTAAAATTACACTTTTTTTTTCTTTTACCTCTCATTTCTTGTTTTTTAATCATGGGTTGGTTAAATTGAGTATGCTTTAAATAGGTCTGATGGAAGAATAGGTCATGATTGTCTTAAGCTAAGTGGCTTAACACTTAGATTATCTTTGGGTCCCCTAGCTGTCTGCCCCCCACCCTCAGGTTCCCTGCCCATTCTTGGCCTCACCCTGCTGTGGAGGAGAAGGCAGTGTCTAGCTCTGTGCCCACCCAGTAAGTATCAGTCCTTCTCACCTCATGTCCCCAGTCTCCTTTTTGAGTTTGTTCAGCAAATTCTTGTCTGTAGTGCACTCCTTTCTCGGAGTGTTTGGTGGGTTTAATGATATGAATGGTAGTGAGTGTTCTGGGAGTGCTTACAGCAAACCCATCTTTCACTTATTTGTTGTTGATAAATGAGCTCTTGACAGGTCATGCATGCAGTTGGCCTCGGTTTCAAGAAACAACATGGGCTGTCTTGTTCCCATGTTCAGATTTGTTTTGGCTTGGGATCTCAGCACTTTCATGTCCTTGAAGAATGTCACTCTCCCCTCCCCCCAGTGTTGTTTTCCTAAAAAAGCAGAAAATCCCTGTAACACTCTGTGAGGGACTGTGAAAGTACTGGAGAACAGAGTCCTGATTTGGTTCAGCAGCTCATCTTACTGTTCTGCTTTGTTTGTTCCCCTCATTA
This sequence comes from Myocastor coypus, assembly GCA_004027025.1. Lineage (NCBI taxonomy): Eukaryota > Metazoa > Chordata > Mammalia > Rodentia > Myocastoridae > Myocastor > Myocastor coypus. The sequence continues at coordinate 25,836 of PVJA010002322.1, forward strand.
AGAGAGACTCATAGGGGAATCTGGGCCATTTTGTTCAGCCAGGAGCACCAGTCAAGTCTTTCTAGCTATGTAATGTGATTGCCAGCTGGTCTTCAAATGTGGGCTTCCAGTGGCCTTTGCTAGCTGAAAGACTAGGCCAAGGGACATATATTCATCTCAGTTACTGAAGCATCTCCAAGGGCAGGTTTTGTTCTGGAGTGAGGGACAGGAATGGGGTAAGTGTACCCTTTCTGTTTAATGATAGTAGGTGCTTTGCTCTTGAAGCAAGAAAGTATCTCTCATTCTCCTGGATGCCTCACATGCAGTCCTGGAGTGACACACTCAGAGACTCGAATTATTTACTGAAGTGTTCATGCTATGGCTGCAAGATACTTTTAAAAGTTAGTTTATAAGTATTAAGTAAGTGCCTATTCTCGGGTAGGAATTGTACTCACTTAATGGTTTTAGTAATCTAGGGCCATTTTTGTCATGCCCTCACCGTGCAGAGCATTACCTCCTTAACCATCTTATTCCTGAGATCAGCAGAGTGAGGATAACTTCTTGCATATCATAAGGAAAGAAAATGAGCTTAGCAAAGTTGTGTAGTTTGTCGAGTGTCATATAACTCATTGGGATGGCATAGGGAAGTGCAGCTGAAGGACTCACAGTCTAGTGCTCTAATTCAACTGTAGATGTTGGTTAAGTTTTCTGCCGTGGTAGGTTCAGTGCTCAGGCCAGAAGATGAGGGTGACTGGGGCAGGTGTAGACCTAGGCTGCAGGTGGAGGGGAACTCCCTGCTCCAGTTCTTAGGAAGGAACTTTCGAGAGAGGGACAGGGTGGGCTATGGTAGAGGCCCAGTGGAAGGGAGTAGCCAGGAAAATGACGGCAGGTGAGCACAGATTATTGGCTGGGGCTGCAAGAAGCCAGTGCAGCCGTCTTCAGTCCTGGGAGTGTCCTGTATGTGTCCAGCTTGGCTGCACATCTGTGTAGTTAGGATGGAAAGTGATGACTTTGTCCTGCCCCCTCTATTCTCCAAGAGACCCCTTCAGCTGCCCACTGCCCAGTCTCCCTGTGAATAGTGCTATGTTTCAACCTTAAGTTCTGAAAGGTTGATGTTTGGCCTGAAGTCACCCAGGATGAGCTATATTTGGGAGAATGTATTAAAAACTCAGTGGCTGTGTTTCAGTGCTTCACTATTAACTGAGAGATTGATTACATGATTCCAGGATATCTTGAAATAGGTATCTAACTCCATAGATCCTGCAGTTAGTCTGGTGGCTGAGAGTTCAGGGAATGGGGTTGGGTCTCCGTGTCCTGTTCACACTGGGTGACCTTGGGCCTGAGCTTCAGTCTCCCTGCTTGTAAAATGGGGACATGGGCAGTGCCCTTCTGCAGTTACACTCTGAGGATGCAGTGAACCCAAGTCCTTGCACTGTGGTGATGGCTATTATTTTAGTTTGGATGCCTGGAAAGTAAACTGTGTCACCATTAATTCTGCAGGTAGAGACCAAGAAGAACTAGGAAAATAGTACAAAAAAGTTAATGTTTTTGTTGAGTTCTGCCTCTATTGTAGAATTTCCTTAAATTGTTGGTACTGAGCATATCTATCAAAGTATTAACAAATGAGTTTTTTTTTGAGGGGAATGGAGTCTCTCTATTTTGTATTTTAGGGAAGGGTCTACAGAGTGTTCATAGTCTCACTACTAGATGGGACTCATAATGATACGCCTTTTTACAGCCTCCCAAGAGCTGGGATTACAGGCGCATGCCACCCCGCCCAGTCTTCTTTTTCTCTCCTATTAAGGAATTTCTAGAAGTATCTAGGCTTCTTGGACTGCAGGAATTAGTTGAAATGCTCATTGTACTGAGGATCATGTCATCTGAGGACCTATTCTGTGGTTACAACTCCATCCTGTCTTTCCAGTGTCCGCGTGGTATGGGAAGGTATAGTTCTGGGTGCAGTGCCCAGGTAGCTCTTTACCTTTATCCTGGCAACTCAGACGACTTAGTCACGCTTAGTGAGGGAAGGGCATCAACAGGCAGATTCATTTCCCTTCCCTTGTGGGTAGGGAAGGAACCTGTAGGATCCAGCTCCTTTCAAACTTTCTTAGACATTTTTGTGGCAGAAGACAGGGTGACTCTGAGAAATACACTTGCCCAAATGTTTGTCAGTTTGCTTCTAGGTCTTGTCTGCCAATGACTTTTGTTACACAAACAACTGAAGCCATGAAAGCACGAGACATTCACAAAAATCTTGTGGAATTGCTGTTTTCCTCTCATTTCCTTTGCTTAGTGGCAAAGGACATGGGAGCTCTGAGAGCAGTGGCTTGCTCAAGCCATCGGGAAAATCACTGTTGCTGGCCAAATTCATGTTTAGGTTTTGGTCAGGGTTCTATTTTTAAGACAGTGGGATAGATATTCCTTTTGTGTAAAAGTAACATAGGCAAGGAGGCTAGGTTAAGTGAAGGCCATAAAAAAAAAAAAAAAAAAAAAGGTAAAGCTTAATGGTCTTGACCAGTTCCAGTGTGGTTTGTTCCTGTTTAAGGGATAGAGCTTTCCAAAATGCATTATAGACACCTTCAGCAAACTCTTCAAACCTTCTTACTATTTATACTGACTTGTAGAGTTTGCAGGGCTTTCTTATGAATGTTGTTTCATTTAGTGCACCTCACGTGGGCTTCTCCTGATTCCTCAGAAGGTGAGAGTCTCAGACCACAGTGCTCTGACAGCTGTGTTCAGGGGTTGAAAGCACATGAGGATTCACTGAAGACTGCAGAACAGGAGCAAGAGCATTTCACGTTTAGAGTACTTCTATAAGTGAGCAGAAGTATCTCTTCCCCATGTTGCTCAAGGAGGCAGCCCTAGATTCAAAGGTTGACCTTGCCCCTGCTTGCTATAAGATAATGTGTAAGTGGCAAGACCTCCTGGAGATGCAGTCTCCTCATCTGGAAAGTGAGGGTGCTCTGAAGAGCAGTGCCTTTTCATAGGCATGTAGAGGAGCTGACACATAGCCTGCCATTGGTGCTCAGGGAGGTGAGGTGAGGGCTGTGGCTCAAAGTGCAGCTGTGTGAAGGCACACATGGCAGGAGTAGCGTGGTTCTGGCTGTGGGCCTCTCAGTGACCAGGGACAGAGACTGGCCATGTGAGTACCCTTGCACCCAGTAGGTCCTTGCTCTGAGCTGTTCATGTACAGATGCCTCCTTGGGGTAGGTGGAGACCTCTGCTACAACATCTGTATGCAGAGACTGAGAGAGTAATTGGGGAAATAGGATCAAGGAGCAGTGGAAAGTTTGCCTTGAATTATTGCTTCTTGGTGGAATTCCTGATGAGGATGAATGGGGACTCCAGGAGCCAGAGAGTAGGTGAAGATGTCAGTCAGCTAAGAGGAGACCCCTCCACAGATGCCAGGCAGCCCTACAGATATGTGAAGGCAGAGCAAGAGGCTGTATGTCCACATGGTCCAAGGAATCCCAGCAGAGAGGCTGGAGGAGATATGGAGACTGGGAATTAATTGATCATAGAAGGTTTAAGTAGAGACCAAGGGATCCATGGAAGAGCTACTGAGGATTATGTTGGCAGATGGAAAGTGTTGTCAGTAATCACGTATTTAGCAAAATGGTACAGACACAAGGGCCTGGGGCCTTCCATTTGCCATGCTCATATATATCAGAAGCTAACAGGCAAATTGTCCTCTTTCCCATTTTAGGAAAGATGCTAAGATGAGGTAGACCTCATGGAGATGGGAAGGGGCTCTGGGCTTGGAGGAGACAGAGAGGGGGAAGAGAAGTAACAGGCTCAAGATGTGAGAGTTATGTGTAAGTACTGATTTGCAACAAGTATGTGGTGAATGCTTTTATTATCAAGAACATATTAATAAAAAAATGGGAGTTGGTGAAGATGAAAAAAATGAAGTCAAGTGACTTGTTCAAGGTAAAGCTCAGGGCTGCCAAATCCCATGGCACACTGTCCTCACCACCTTTGCATGTTGTCTGGTACAGGCAAAATTTGTCTTTATAAGATTTATGTATAGTACAATCCAGTTGTGTAGTTAGTTCTGTGATTGTTGGCCAATGTGTAGGTTGAATGGAGCTTTATTTAAATTCGTTGTTTTGAGGTCATTTTCTGTTTATGCAGTTACAGTTGTACCTCAGCTCAAGAACTTAATTTGTTCCATGATTTTGGAAAAGATGGCCATATTTGTGCTTGGGCAGGAAAGATGGCTGTGGTTTATCACCCGATATAAAGTCTGCAAATAAAAAGAAAACCATTCTGTAAGAAATAATACAAATGAATCATGGCTTCTCTCTCTTTTTTTTTTTTTTTTTTCTTTATTTATTTTATTTTCAATTCTTTTATTGTTTAAATTTAACAATGGTTATATTACATATTTTCATCATCGGATCAGTTTAGATTGATACATATAGGTATATAAGATTGATCAAACAACTAAACATTAACCTTTCTAAATCCACATTACTTTTTTCATGGCTTCTCTTATTTCCCCAAATAATGATGTTTTCAAAGACTATATAACACAACAGCATAAGCAGGAAATTGACCCTAATAAAGTCAAGATACAGAACACTTCTACTGCCAGGGGCACTCTCATTGCCTTTTTTTTTTTTTTTAATTATGTTTTATTTATTATATGTTTGTTGTGAAATTTGGTACATCTAATATATCTTCTTCCTCTTCCTCTTCCTCCTCCTCTTCTGGCTGGCTCAGCCTGCCCTGGGGGTGGGGCTGGTGCAGCATGTGGTGCTGGGAATCAAACCACGGTTCCTGCACTTGCCTAAGCTTTCCTAAGCAGGCGCTTTAGACTACTGAACCATCTTGCCGGCCCCTCTTTGCCTTTTCTAACCACATTTCATTCTAATCTTGCCCCTTTTTTGTTTGTTTTTGATACTGGGAATTGAACTCAGGACCACAGGCTTGCCAGGCAAGTGCTTACCCCTGAACTATATCCCCTGCCTCTTCTAATCCTGTTTTTTTTTTTTTTTAAAGAACTTTTAAAAATTTTATTTTTTTTTCTTGTTTCAGAACTTTTGTTTGTTTATTTATTTATTTTTATGGCTGGCTCAGCCTGCCCTGAAGGCAGGGCTGGTGCAGCATGTGGTGCTGGGATCGAACTACGGTCCCTGCAGCTGCCTAAGCCTTCCTAAGCAGGTGCTTTAGACCACTGAGCCATCCTGCTGGGCCCCTTTAATCCCGTTTTAACCACTAGCCTCTTCTCCAATCGTGTAATTTTATCATTTCAATAATATACTATATGCTGTAAATGGATCCTGTAATAACCTTTAGGGGTTAGGTTTTTTTCACTCAGTGTAGTTCTTTGGAGGTTCGTGCAAGTTCTTATGTTTTCCAGTTCTTAGGTTCTCCAGTCTTTTTATGACTGAATGGCAGTTCCTGGTATGGATGGAACATGGTTTGTTTAACCATTTACCCAGTGGTTTCCTGGCTTGGACTGTTATGAATAAAGCATTTGTATGTGGGTTTTAAAACTTTAAATTTTTATTGGTACATATTTGTGGTACATAATGATTACATTCTTCATAGGGAGTTGGCACATGTGTGTAACACATTTTAATCCCTGTCCTTCACTCCCAGTCTCTGGGTTCCCTTCCAGTTTGTGATGGTTCTATCTCCCTATTTCCTATTATCTTTTATTTTGCTCGCTTATTTTCCTATTATCTTTGTATTTTGGGCTTTACATATGAGAAGCCATGCAACATTTAAGCTTGTGTGTCTGATTCGTTTCACTTGCATTATGGTTTCAAGGTGCATCCGTTTTCTTTGCATCTTTAGTTCTGTTGAATAAGTGCTAAGCAGTGTGGTTCTTGGGCTGAATGTGCTTGTTACCACTGTGGGCGTCTGAAGGGTTCATTTGGGACGCAGATGTCAGTACCAGGGAGAAGCACAGGCCCCGAGGTACCAGTTTCTGCTCCCTCAGTGAAATACCTGAGGCTTAGTGATTTTTTAAAGAAAGGAAGTTTATTTAGCTCACAGTTCTGGGGCATGGCACCAGCATCAATTCAGTTCTGGCAAAGCCCTTATGGCCAGTGGCATCACAGTGTGTACAAGTGGGTTAGATTACACTGTGAGCAGTGTTATAACAGGGGAGTGGTTATAACAGTTCCTCCTGTATCATGGGATTACAAAAAGGCTGTGCCGTCATGCCTGTGTAGATGCTGCTGTTGTTCCGAGGGGTGGGATATTGAATCCAGAGTCTTTATGCCTTGTACACCATTAGCTTTCTTTAAATTTTTGTTGTGCAATCATATCTTGCTAGGTCACTAAATTTCCTACTCTTGGCTTGAGTTTGCGATATTTTTGCTTCAGCCTCCCAGAAAAGCTGCTGTTAATACAGGTTCAGAGAAAATACACTGAAGAAAGTGAAGTCCATGCTCTAGGGGTGGCCTTTGGGAGGGCTTTGTCAGGCTCCCTACCTCCACCCCACTGCTAGGTCACCCAGTTATTGTCCTTTCCAAGGCCACATTATGGCTCTTAGAAGACCCTGGCCCAGTTCTTAGGCTGGTCCAGGTCTGTGGGTAGGGGCTGGCATTCCCTAACGGAGTTGGCTACGCCCATGTTACAGATCAAAGGAGTGCTAGAGGATTCCAGCCTTATCCCAGCTTTCCTGGTCAAGATTAGCTTTGCAAGATCTGTGAATGTGCCCAGCCCGTTGCAGATGTTGCTGTGATTCTGATCTTCTGCAGAGCACCGTGCTAGGTGGTGTAAAGGGTGCAGAAAAAAAATCCTTTCATGCAGATCAAAACTGCCAACTCTAGACTCAAAATCCCTGCATGACTCCCCACAGCTACAGCTTCAGGTCTGTGTGCAGTCGGTGTGAAGTTTAGAGCCTGTCCTCTTTGTGAGTCTGTGTTTTCAGCTCCTTGTCCTGTTGTCCTCCCCATTTCCTGTGTGTTGATTGCTGGTGTGCATGTCATTCTCTATGTCATGTCCCGACTGCTGCAGTGAAACATTTTGAGGGCCATAATGGTGTTCTTTACATAACCACCCTATTGCTTATTAAACCATTCCTTTGTGGATAGGAATCTGCTCTTATGGCAGTACTGTGTGTCTTTGGCCCCGGTGCAGAGGAGTCTTTTTAAGACCTAAGACCTCCAATGCCCCCTTCCCTCTGCCTTCAGTTTATGTAGTGCTGGCCTCACAGCACTCTTTCCAAGAGCCCAGAGGGCAGGGATAGTACTATTCCTTCCTCTTTTGACACTTACAGCCATTCACTGACCACGCAGGTACCCAGGAGTTTATGGTGCTATATTTTATGTCATGCCCATATCACCCTTTGTGCTCCCTCTGCCAGCTCTGATCCCCTTCTAGCAGCCATAGTGGAAACAGAGCTGGTGAGAGCCGGGGGGGTCCTTAACTGCCTCAGTCCGGCTTCTTTCTTTGTTAGAGCTGTGTCTGGATGGGCTGATGTGTTTCCATGGCAATAGACTTCCGCAGCATCGTTCTTACTGGCCTCCTACTGTTTCACTAGAGGGATGGGCTATAATATAGCCAGGCTCCTCTTCATGGATTGAAACAAATTTGAGAGAGTGACGGCCTCGGTGTCCATTGCCCAGAAGAGAACTTGGATTCACAGGCTGCCCATGAAACTAAAAGCAGCAACTACTGTTTGCTGAGCATTTTGTGTATGAGCTGGGCCCTGAGCCCAGAGCTTGAGTTTTACTTCACTAGGATATGATAACCTTGTGAGACAGGTACTATTCTCTTTGTTTTACAGTGGGAAACTGAGGTGCAGAGAGTAAATCACTTGGCATAGGTTCTTCAAACATTGTATTTCAGGAGATGGGTTCCCAGCTCAGCCGTTCTTCACTGAGGACCTGAGCTTTTAACTACAAAACCTACCTGCCACCTTAGAGAAGGAGATATGGGCAGAGGAGGAGCGGGGAGGGGCAGGTCCCTCCCAAGCCTTGTGCCAGTGGCTGGTTGCCCTAGAACTGAATTGACGCTCACGCCCAGAAAGACGATGGCTGCCATCAGGTCTTTGCCACTGAGGCAGCACAAAGGGCCCCTTTGAAGGCTGAATCCAGGAGCACCCCTCCTGGCCTGCTCCTGAGCCAAGCATCTAGGGGGCCAACCAGCAGTTCTGGCTCAGCTGTTTGGCCAGAACTTGGAGGAGTGGTCTGGAATTCCTTCCCTGAACAGCTCACACTTGGTTAGGATGCTGTTTCCAGATGGGTAGGGCATTGAAGTTGCACATCAGGTCTCCCAGTGCAGCCTGGGAGTCTTCAGACCTTGGTCCTTCCTTCTTGAGCAGCCCGTCTTTGGAAATGTATTGATTTCCCTCCTCCCCTTCCCTGCTTCTGCACTTTGGATGAACCTTGTTTTCGAAGAATAGTAGAAGGTAATTTTCCTGTGCTTGCCAGCTGGCCCATAATTGAGCAATTTCAATAACACCCACTGTAAAGTCTAATCGAAGTAAACAGGAAAATATGATTTACAATCTGGATGGCAAGTAAATGCCAGGGTGCAATTAATTTTTACATAGAGCAGCAGATTCTAAAACATTTTCTTATGCTGAGCAATTTGTTTTTAATTACAGATTAGGGACTGCCTTTCTATTTATTACTATTATTGTCATTATTTTCTAGTTTTTGATGGTGGTTTTCAGATTCCTTGTATAATGACAATGCCTGACTTTCTTTGAATGTTTAACCACAGAAGGGTGGGACAGGGAAATAGGATCATACAGATTAACTCGTGAGGAAGAATTTTTCAAGCCCGAACTAGGCTGTGTTTGCTTCAGGGAGATGGTGGTAAACTGGGAGGAGGGGGTGACTGGCCATGTGGAATGGAGATGTTGAAGGGGGTCCTGTCACTCAGTGCTTCATTCTGGAGAAGAGGACAAAGCTACAAAGGCTCCCTGTGTTGTAAACGTTTTGATGTTGAAAGGTGGCACTGGCAAGAAGAGGAAATGTGTGACTTTAAATGGAACCTCCACTTGGGAGGCTGAGGTGGGAGGATTGGTGTGAGTTTGAGACTAGCCTGGGCTACAAAAGTGAGTTCAAGGCCAGCCTGAACTGCATAGCAAGACCCTGTCTCAAAAAGACAAAAAAAAAAAAAAAAAAAAAAAAAAAAAAAAAAAAGGAGCCTCCCAGTCAGCTTCTCTTCATAACTGGGTGGGGAAGGAGAACCAGTGTACTCACTGGGGGTCCTCTTCTGCCTGCTCACGGCCAGAGTGCTGGCCCCTTCAGGTTTGAATCTTCCACCATCTTTACTTGTATGTGCTAAAACTGCCTTCGTCATGCTAGCTCTGTGGTGAGATGTCCCATGTCTTTTGTTTGCTTTTTTTTTTTTTTGAGACAAGGTCTTACTATGAGTTCAGGTTGGCCTTGAACTCACCATGTAGCCCATGGTGGCTTCGAACTCAAAATGATCCTCTTATGTCATCCTCCCAAGTGCTGGGATTACAAACTAGCCAGTCAGCCCCTGAGATAGACCTTGAAGGCATTGTGTGGATGGACCGAAAATCGTTGTCCCACACAGTAGGATATTGACTTAGGGATGCTCAAAGCTGGCAACAGAGGTTTACAAGTGGCTTCTGAGAAGGTGATTTTAGGTTTCTGTGATCTTCTCAGAATGTGCCTTATTTAGGAAGGAGGTTGTCTGTTGCTACAGGGTTCATAGTGGGTGGAGGGCTGTTATCTCAGGGTCTGTGTCTTTCTTAGTCCTGAACCCTTTTGCCTATATTTTGTCTTTCCAGAGAGTTGATCACGCTTGGCCATTTCCTGGAGGGGCTCTGTCCCAAGGGTGAGGGACCCGTGGGCAGCTGTTTCTTCTAATATAATTTCCCTGGGGGTGCCCAGGCATCACTGCTGCCCAGGTCTGCCTACCTGAAGATGGCTCCTGCCTACCCTGGGATGCAGCCCAGCACCTGAGGTCCTTACCATGGTGATGATCCTAAGGAGAAGCCTCGCCAACCAGGGAGCTGACTCTATAGCATGCAAGACCCTCAGCTCTGAACTGGTGAGGACCTAGTGGGCTTTATTTCTCTGATGACTTTCTTTGAGGCCTGACCTATAGGTGGCTATACATGGGCCATTCAAGCTCAGCAAACTGGTTTCAAAGTGCCTGAGAAGAGAGCCCTGTGAGATGTTCTCGACTGGGGTCATGGGGCAATGGAGCCTTGAGCTTTGCTATATACCATGAGAAGGAAGCAGTCTGGCCAGATTAGTGCTTATCTGATGATGGGGGAGGTTAAGGCCATTCAGTAATACCAAGCATGGTTCAGCTGCCCTGCCAAGCTGAGCCCCACATTCCTTCTGTCTACACCTGGCAAGAGGAGGTACTTTCCAGAAGGGGGCCTGCTTGGTGGCCAAGATAAGGGCCTATCTCCAAAGGGCGGTGCCGAACAAGAGCTGCCATCTCAGGAATGTCAGGAGTATGGGGGAAAAAAGTGCAGCATGGCAGCCAAGGTGACAGGCTATGGGGATAGCTACTCTGTGTTCCAGTTATCTTCTGATCAGGTAGTGGTGGTCTTGGGCAGTGGAGCAGGTAATTAAGCCTTAGACTATGAGCAAAACAGCCTTATCCAGTTTCCTTCCAAGCCCAGTTCAGAAGTGAATGGGGCTTGTCCCCTGTAGGGAAGTCATACTCAGGCAGAAATATCCTTCATGATGTATGCAGCTGGGTGTGTGTTCGAATTCTACAGCTTTCATGGGTCAGTAAGAGGCCGACAGCCACCTGGTCAACATCCAGTCTCCCTTTGGCATCCTTCATAGCCACATATGTGGTACCATAGTAGGCACCCTTACTGGCTCCCTTTCCTGACCTCGTGCCAGTGAAAAGTGTGCTGAACAGATAGATTGAGATCTCTAGCTGTGGGCAGAGCTTGGGAAGCCACTGAGATCCGCATGCATTCCATAGGTCTTCATCTAGCATTGGGCAGGTGTCACACATGGGTTGGAGTGACTCAGGAGCCATCATGACTCAGAGCTGAGAGCCTTACCTTCCTTTCTTGCCCTTGAGCAGCTTCCAGTCTAGTACGGGGTGGATCGTCTGGACAGTGGTAACTCATAGCTGAAGCTCCTATGAGCTCGGGGTTGGCTTGGCCAAAGAACACCAGAAAACCTGTGCAAAACAGGAGCAGCAGATGGAGTCCTGAAGGATGTGCACAGTCGGTTTAGAAGCCACTGGGCCCAGCTTTCTCATTTTATTTTTATTTTTTATTATTTTTAAAATTTTTAAAATTTTATTTATTTATTTTTTTCTTGTTTCAGAACCTTTGTTTGTGTATTCACTCATTTTTATGGCCGGCTCAGCCTGCTCTCAGGGCAGGGTTGGTGCAGCATGTGGTGCCGTGGATCGAACTGTGGTCCCTGAAGCCGCCCAAGCTTTCCCAAGCAGGCGCTTTAGACCACTGAGCCATCCCGCCGGGCCCAGCTTTCTCATTTTATGAACATGGCAGCTGCAACGTGGAGTGGGCCAGTAGCTCCTCACAGCTCTGCTTCTCCCTGCCTGCCTGCCCTGCCGGCTGGCCTGTTGTCTGGACACCAGTTGTTGTGGCTCTCTCTGTATCCTTGGCGCTGCTGGTTCTTTAACATGTTTTCCATTCAGTGACTGTGGGAATATCCATCAGATCTGTCTTCTGCTTAAAGCCTCTTACTAGCAAGCAAATCCTGGGATATACAAGGCCTGCCATGACCCCTTTGACCTCACCCTTGTTGCCCTCTTACTCTGCTGAAGCCATGCTGGCCTGACTATAAGCCTGCCTCAGGGCCTTTGTACTTCTTTCTGACCTGCTACACTCTCCCATTGACAGATGACTCTCTCTCTCTCTCTCTCTCTCTCTCTCTCTCTCTGTTTCCTTTCCTTTCTTTCCTGGCCACTTCTTTTTTCTTCTCAGTCTAAAATTTAATCCTGCCCCCAGCCTCTGCCTCCCCTGCACCTACCTGGCTTTACACGTTTTTTTGTCCTCTTTCTCCATCTCATTTCTGCCTTAGGCACTTAGCACTGTACACAAGAGTTACCTGTTGTGTTTATTGAGTGAATTCCATGCTCGGAAGGGGCTTTATGAAGCAGGATGTTTTGTCTGTTTTGCTCGTTGCTGAGTAATGGTTGCCTAGGACCCACCTGCACCTAGTGCTTAGTAGGTGCTTAGTAAACATGTATAGAGTGCATGCGTGTGCAGGTCCACATTGCCCGTGGCTTATAGGTTTGTATGGTTTTGGTCCCTGGCTGGCTGCTGCTCAGATTGCAGCTGTGGGAGTGGAGTGCAGATATGAGCTGCTCCATGTATTTGTCGGTGGTGTCTTTCTTTTCCTGTTCAAATCTGAAGAGTAAAGCAAGAGTGGCCCTGATCAGAAGCAGCCGCCTCAGGGCCAGGGGCCATCTGGAGTCCCGAGGAGGTGCTCAGTTCCTGCTCTGGGTGAGACTGACTGGCCTGAGCCGTAGACCTGGCTCCTGGGCACATGAGCTTGAGGTGAGCTGAGCTGATTTTCCAGAGATGTTGTCGGAACCCCTGCCAGGGAGGAAAACTTGTCTTTTAAGGAAAGAAGGAAGTCAAGGGAAGTGAACAAGCTTGTCAGAAGAGCCTTGGCCTGTATCTCTGTCCTGGAGATTGGGTTCTTCATTTTCTTCCCAGACCTTGCCTGCCTCCCTGGAGAGTGTCTTCCTTTCTGTTGCTTTTTGTTACTGGCTGAGGCAGGCCCCAAACCACCTGGCACAGTGCTGTGGGGCCATCTGTCTCCCCCTGCTTCCCTTCCCTGCCCTGCTCCAGATGGCAGGCCAGTGTGGGAGCAGCCCCTGTAGAGCAACCCGTCTGTGGGTTGGTTGACGTGGCACATGCTGGCTGCTGGCCACGTTCCAATCCTGGCCCAGTGCTGCCTACTGGAAGTGGAAGCCCAGTGTGGGCCACAGAAAGTTGCTAAGGGTGCCTGGGATGTTGCCCACAGAGTCCAAAGCCTTACGTCACCCATCTCTAGCCTTCATACAGACAGGAAACCGCAGACCAGGCCTGGGTAGGGGTGTCGAGGACACAGCTTATAATCAGGGTGTCAGGACACAGACTTCAGGTTGAGGCCGCTTGCTCCTCCCAGCACCTTTGGGCCTGGCCCTAGAGGCTGTGGCCATCTCAGGACTCCTGCAGGCCTCCTAAAAAGTTCCACAGTAAATGGCTGCAAAAAGACCCTGCAGTAGCTCAGGCTACAATGACCTCCAGATCACCAAGCTACTGGGTCACCTGGTGTCAGTGTTTATCAGGAAGCCAGCAAAGACGCAGGGAAAAGCGGTGAGCTTGCGTCCACTTTTAGGACTTTTCACCTCATCTTTGAGTAAATGCTGTACCTTGAAGATAACAATAGGAAAGATGGAAAATAATTTCTCTTTTTTTTTTTTGTGGAACTGGGGATAGATCTCAAGCCCTTGAGAATAATTTCTCTTATTTTCCAGTCAGACCAAGAAGAAAACAGAAGTGGAGAATTAAGATCTAAAAAAGAAAACATGATCCTGGGGAGGCTGGGAAATGCTCTAACCCATGCCATTTGGGATCCGGGGAGCAGGTCCCTGAGGTGCAGCTGACCCTGGGCCCTGAGCTGCTCTTCTTCATAGAGAAGAGAAGCTCTGAGGCCGCAGGGGAAAGCCATAGGGCTTCTGGGAGTGCTGGGTGTCAGGGCCTGCTGTGCTGGAGGAGAACTCGCACTGTTGCCGTGAGGCCCAGTGAGGAGCAAGAGCTGCAGCTTCTTTCCCTGCCTTTCTAGTCATCCTTATAATGATTCACATTTTACTTTCAAAAACTGGTAACAATGTAGATGTTCCTGCTACTGGGAAAGATGGAGGAAAAAGAAAGAACTGATGAATGCTCACACTTTTCCTCTCTGGGCACCAGTGCCTCCATGTCAGCAGAGATGGTCCAAGGGCATGCATGGGCCTGGCCCCCAGCCCCGGCTTCGCTTGGATAGTCAGCAGCCATGGCCAGCCTGGCTCCCCTTTCTGCCTCCGCCAAGTCACTTTCCTCTACTGAACTGGTTCTTCCTTCTGGTGTTCTAACATTAGCTGCTGTCACTGGAATGCAGCCCAGACATTTGACCCTGGAGCACTGTGCTCCTGCAGCTCCTTCCCCTGCGCCCACGTGTGCGAGAGGGGGCGGGTGAGGGCCCTTCTCCCGTTTCCCGAGTGACCACCTCCTTTAGCCAGGCCCAGACTTCTTTCCCCAGTGAGTTTCCCTGCCCTCTTACGCCTGGAGACCAGAGGGAGCTGGCAGGTGACTATTGTTGGGCAGAGGGTGGTATGCAGCTCCAGGTTGCCTGACTTTTCCCCTAGCAACTCACACAAGTATTTCAGAGGCATTAATCTGGTAGCAAGAGTGGATACTTCCTGCTGTGCTTATGAGATTAGGATGCCAGGGCTAAGATACTTGCCAGTCTGAAGGGCTACTGGCCATGTTGGGCCTTGTACCCACCTGCCTAGACACTAAATGTCTTCATCCTCCTGGTGATGTCAAATTGCACTTTGGGTGCAACAGCCCAGCCAAGGTCCCAGGCAGGTCATGTGCTGGCCTGAAGTTAGGACTAGTAGTGCCAATAGAGTCTGAGCAAGTTTTGTATCCCTTCCTCCTGATCAGGCAGAGATACTGGAGATCCTGTACCTATACCTCTGAGGCCTTGGCAGCAGGGCTGCAGGTCTCTCATTAGTTTGTTTGTTTGCTTCTTTTTTTTTTTTTTTTTTTCTTTTTCAGTACTGGGGATCAAACTCATGACCTTGCCAGACAGGTGCTTATACCACTGAGCTATCTCCCTGCCTCCCCCCACCCCTTTTGGTTTCTTTGAGGACCTCTTCCCAAGGGCACTGCTCCCTCCTCAGTGCCCCTCAGCCTGGCTGTCCATCTGCTTTCTCCTGGTGTGGGTGCTATGCTTTCCCTGTAGTGTGTGGCTGTGAGCTCCTCCCTGTTGTGGCGTGGCTCCCTGCACCCTTTGTCAGGAGAAGGAAAAAGCACCCTGGTTTCTTTGGTCAGTAATCTGCAGAAAAAAGGTTGCAGAGTACTGTGGTTAAGACCTGGCATTTTCTGTGCTGGCTAGTTCCTCATTGGGAGCCTTAATTTTGTCCTTATGTAAGTCAGGCCTCTTTTCTTTAGTCAGACAGATGGCCCTGAAGTCTCAATTGGGTTTTCTTCTTTTGCCTTTCCTGTAAGGATGTCATTTCAAAAATTTCTTGTTGTGAGAGGAGTCTCACAGAAACCAGGCCCTGTGCTGGGTGTGTTTGGGAATGGAGGCCCTGAAAACAGAGAGTTCAGAGAGAAAATGTGCTGACTTCCTGCACTGCAGACCTTAAACAGGCACTGGGTGTGTGCAGATAGCAGTCTTGTGAAGCTTCAGGGGCTGGAAGTTCCCTTGGGCTGGTGGGCCTTAGCACAGTGGGTTGCTCCTCCTCTTGGTGTGGGTGCAGAGGGTTTGAAGGACAGGACGGGATGGCTGCAGTAATGATGCACACCAGCGGGAATTTTATCATACTCTGGGTAGACCAGGAATAGAAAGGCTGTGGTCAAAGTGCAGCCCACTGGGGACACCTGGCTGTTGCTTTGCCCATGTAGAGCGGGCCTTAGGGAGAGCTGCCAGGGGCAGGGTTTGCCTGGGGTCTCATACCCTGGAAGCTGTTGGGTATAAGGTGTTCTGGCCTGGCTGCCACCAGTTTTACCTCACAAAGCAAGAGGGGAGCCTCTGATCCTCCTTAAGGACCTGAATAAAACCAATCTGAGTTCCTCATTTGTGACAGGGATGTCTCTAGGTAAATCACACCAGAAGAATACTCCTTGGGGTGTAGCAGGGAGCTCACAGGCCTGGAGAAGAGTTGGTGGGGCAGGGCCCTGGCAGGAGAAAACTTTTTTTTTTTTTTTTGTCTTTTTGAGACGGTCTCGCTATGCAGTTTAGGCTGGCCTTAAACTCACTTTTGTAGCCCAGGCTGGTCTTGAACTCACACTGATCCTCCTGCCTCTGCCTCCCAAGTGCTGGGATTAAGGAGAAAACTTTGGAAGCAAGTGCTCTTGTGGCCTCCCTTTTAGGTGGGCTGGCATTGCACTGCTTGTTTCAGGAGTCAGAACACTTTGAATGGAAATGGAGAAGGGGGCAGGCCAAACAGCTCAGTGGGGTAAAGCACTTGTAAGCAGGCGCAGTGGTCTTGGGGTTCACTGCTCCAGGGTGTAGGGACTGTGACTCCCCAGTGAGCATTTTTTTCCTTAAGGCTAGGTGCTCCCTAAGCACTGGAGCTTGTCATCCTTGGTGGACAAGGCACCTGGCAAGGGAGAGACCTAGTTTCTCTCTGAACCCATTTGCTGCAGACCCCACACAGTGTGTATAGGCTGTGTCCTTGGCTGTGTGAGTAGTAACCGCCATAGGTTCTTGTGCATGGCACCTTTCTCCATTGGGTGACATTGGTGTTGCCATCAGTGGTGCACCTTTTTTTTTTTTTCCCTCTTGTTATTGGGGATTGAACTCAGGACTTTGCGCTTGCCAGGCAGGTGTTTAAGCCACTGAGCTATCTCCCCAGCTCAGCTGTGTATCTTGCAGTGTTAACCAGGTCAACTGGGAGGAAAGCACATGCAGCTGTCTTTACCTCTTCAGAAACTGCCATGGGTGGCTATGTAGAATGGATGGTTAGTTACATTGTTGGAATCCAAGAGGGTAACCTAGCCTGGCAGTGCAAGTATGTTAACCTGAGGGCGGGGGGGAGCCCAGGTGTAGTGGTACACACCTGTAATCCTAGCGATTGGGAGGTTGAGGCAGGAGCACCTCTGTTAGCTTGAGGCCAGCCTGGACTGTATAATGAGTTTAGTCCTAGCCTGAACAGCATATAAGACCCTGTCTCAAAAAACGAGAAAATAAAGAACTGAGGAGGGTGACTAGCTTCTTCTGGTGCTTCAATAGCAGTTCGGGGTACCCCCAGAAGCCAGCCCTCACCTCCTCTTCCACCACAATACACAACCCCTGGACCCCTTCAGTTTCAGCTTTGTCTGTAGTGTAATGGTTTCTGCTTGACTGCCCTCCATGAAATGTGAGCCCTCCTTTACAATGCCCATGCAGTCATTAGGGTGGACCTTTAAAATCCCTGTGGAATAAATGCATTGCTGTCCAAGTACAAAGGTCTCCAGATTGGGCAGATGGGGATGAGGGGAGAAACCTGGGGCCAGGTGCTTGCCACCCTGTCTATCTGGGTGGGCCAGGTGTTCCTAGTCAGCTCTACCCTCTTTCCAGGACGTAACGAACTAGGGACCGGCTCCTGTCCACTTCTCAGCTTATAAGCCTGGCCTGTTTATGTCATTGGGGTGAGCATGGTGCTGGGAACTTGTCTCCAAAGGTGGCTGGTCTGTCTGGGCTGAGAGCTTCTTTCCCCTTTGCAAGATCACCCCAGCACAGCCTGCACACAGATGACAGCCATTCCTGTCTGCTAAGTGAGTGGGTAAATGAGTAAGGGGCCTGTCGGTCTTTAGAATGCTTGAGGCAGACCTCCCTGGGGTCCTGATGGGGAGTGTACCTACACTTTTAGTCAGAACAGCCAGCTGCACTGACTTAAATGTCAGCGAGCATGTGGAACCCCCAGAATCCTCCATGCTCAGATTGTTCTTCAGCAATGGAACAAGTCCCTGGCATGCGGGCTCCTCCAGGCTTCCTGGGCCTGGTCTTTACCCCATGGCCATACTCTTAGGCTGATCTGGGCATAAGCTCTAAGGGAAATGGTGCTGCTCACAGCGGAAGGAGAAACTGTTGTGGGAAGACAGTGCCCAAGAGTCAGTGCTAAGGTTGAGACCAAATGGAAGCATCGAGTTTCTGTTTCGGTTTAGAGGGGCCTCGCTGTACCCGCAAAGCAGCTGTGAAGTACAGGCTATCATTCCTCGAGCCTCCCATTGCTTCCTGCAGAGAAGGAAGGGCTGGCCTCATTGCCAACCAAGGGAGGAACCGGGGTGGGGGCGGTCCTCTGCTCCTCACTCCCCAGGAAGCCCCACCTCTGCCAGCCTGCCTCCAGCTTTGTGGTGCGGGGTGGCTGGGTGCTGTTCAACCACTCACCATCACACCTCCCCCACATCCCTTACGTGGAGACATCCTCGCATGTCAGAAGTTGCAGGCTTTCTGTGTTAAGTCTGCTCACTTGATAGATTCATGACTCATTGGAGATTTGGACAGAACCTGGGCCCAGTCCCGTGCAGGTGCTGCCTCTCGTGATACTCCTTTTTTCCTGTCTTTGCCTCTGTGAAGGTCAGTTCGTCCCATCATTGTGACTTTAGCAAGAGGTCAGTGCAGAGTCATATGCAGATGTGCTTCTTATGACTTGAAGAGTGAATAGCTTTTCTGGTTGTTTTCAGCACACGCCAAAGAAGATGAGTCAAGGACCTACCCTTTTCTCTTGTGGAATTATGGGTGAGTAAACACATGGCATGGCCATCCTCCTCTAGTTGCTCCAGCCAGGTGAGATGTGGACAGCTCTTTCAAGTGCCAGAGGGCATTGGGGACTCTGTTACCTGTGTTTAAACTATTTTGGTCCCTAGTGCTCCTGGCCTGGTCCGGGGGGTGAGTGAGTAAGGGGACAGGCACTGGTGTGTGATTTTTTTTTTTTTTTTTTTTTGAGACAGGGTCTCACTGTGCAGTTCAGGCTGGCCTTGAGCTCACTTTTGTAGCCCAGGCTGGTCTTGAACTTGCACCGATCCTCCTGCCTCAGCCTCCTGAGTGCTGGGATTACAGGCGTGCGCTATCACGCCCGGCTGGTGTGTGATTTGTAAATAGCATTTCTAACACTAGCCTTGAGTGTTTCTTTCTGATTATTAACATAATTAATGGTGATATTTTTAATTCAGAAAATATAGTATATAAAGTAAAAATGTCTTTACAACCTCTATTCCCAGTGTTAGTTACTGTTGATATTATCATGTATGTTTGTTTTTGGAATTTTTAACATAACCAAATCCATGATGAACATATAATTATATAAAACCATATTTGTTTGCTTTTTCATTTGCTAGATACCACAGCATGAAAATTATTCATTCCATGCATTTTAATGGTCTGTATTACTGTGTTGTGTGGATGTATCAAAATGGTTAGTGGACAAAAAGGGCTGTTGAATTTGCTGCTGTCATTAATAATGACTTTTTCTTTTGTACTGAGAAAGAAACTCAGGACCTTGTGCTTATCAGGCAGGTGTGTTGTGTTGCTGAGCTATATCCTTGTCCCTAACAATGACTTTCTTTTTCTGTGGGGGGGTCTTTTTGAGACAAGGTCTTGCTTGCAGTATAGGGTGGCCTTAAGTTCACTTTGTAGCCCAGGCTGATCTTGAACTTGCAACGATCCTCCTACCTCAGCCTCCTGAGTGCTGGGATTACAGCCATGGGCCACCATTCCTGGCTCTAGTAGTGACTCTGGAAGTGTCTGAGTCTTGGGTTTTTGACTATGCCTTACGATAGTTCTTTTTAGCTTCTCAGTTCATCTTGCTGACTTGCCTCCCAGAAAAGGTACCTTATGCAGCTTCTGCTTCTGTGCACATCTGAGTTGCCATATCTTCTCTAGGGCAAAAAGGAATGGCTATAGTGAGCCTGTGGAGTTGATGTCTGGCCGCCTGGGTACAGTGTCTCCTTTTGCTGCCAGCCTGTGGCTTTCTTGCTATGCCTGGGTATCCTGCCAGATGAGTTTCTGTAATGTCTGTTGAGTCACACACCTGACCTTGATGGTGGGTAACTACTGTGGGTGTTCAGATCCATGTTGTCTCTGGAGAGGACATGAACTCATCCCCGCCTTCCTTTCTTAGTGCTTTGCCTGTATCCAGTGTTTTCCTTTTCTTTTTCCAAGGCTTTTCCTATAGGTAGGGTGATGTATAGAAGGGCATGGAGTCTGATGAGCACTGTGTGTTCACAGCTTCAGGGCCAGAGAAGTTTGGAGGAAACTGAGACCCCATGAGGTGATCCTCCCTGAGGTCCCCTGAGAGGCAGAATTAGACCAGGTAAAGGAGATTTTTTTCTCAGTCATATGACTCAGCTCTGAGAGAGCTAGGCAGTCCTCTTTGATGTTGTGGAAATGGAAACAGGGAGATCACCTGGCCTTGGTGTACCATGTGACACACTTCTGAAGTCTGTCCCCATAAAATTGAATACCTTGTTGGTGGTTAACGGCTTTCAAGCCCTCTGCACCGTAGCACATGGCCTGGAAGCCTGCTGTGTTGCCTGCTTCCTGGGGTAGCCTTACACCCAAGCTGCCTCCCTTTGTCATTCCAGGAAAGAGATTTCTTTCAACTCACAGACTTCAGCTTGAAACCGAGGTCAGACCAGCCTGGGGTATGGACATTAAGACCGTGGGTGTACAGTGCATCTCTGGCCTTTACACGTTGTGAGTCATAAGGTGAACCCTTCTGGAGGACCAGGGAGATAGCCCAGCAGCATATGCACCTGCTTAGGAAGCACAAGATCTCAAAACCACAAAAAGGGAGAGAAAGGGGGAGAGAGAAAGAGAGAGAGAGAGAGAGAGAGAGAGAGAGAGAGAGAGAGAGAGAGAGAGAGAGAGAGAGAGAGAGAACCCTTATGGGTTTGTGATGGTTATATGGCAATGTTAGGGCCATAGAACCATGTTGAACTTCAATGGTTTTTTTTTTTTTGTCTTTTTGAGACAGGGTCTCGCTATGCAGTTGAGGCTGGCCTTGAGCTCACTTTTGTAGCCCAGGCTGGTCTCGAACTCGCACCAATCCTCCTGCCTCAGCCTCCCGAGTGCTGGGATTACAGGCGTGAGCCACCACGCCCGGCTTCAATGTTTATTTATTTGTTGATTGATTGATTGT
Organism: Myocastor coypus; assembly: GCA_004027025.1. Taxonomy (NCBI): domain Eukaryota; kingdom Metazoa; phylum Chordata; class Mammalia; order Rodentia; family Myocastoridae; genus Myocastor; species Myocastor coypus. Next base: position 46,587 of record PVJA010002322.1, read on the forward strand.
CTTTTTTGAGACAGGGTCTTGCTGTGTAGTTCAGGCTGGCCTTGAGCTCACTTTCCTAGCCCAGGCTGGTCTTGAACTTACAGCAATCCTCCTGCCTCAGCCTCCCAACTATACGATTACAGGTGTGCACCACCATGCCCAGCTCTAAACTTCAATTTTTGAGCCTCAGTTTTCTCATCTGCAAATGGCAGTTGTTGTAGCGCCTAACTCGTAGGTTTATTGTGATAACAGCATGACATAATGTTTATAAAGAGGTTAGCACTGAGAGATCACACCATAAGTAATAGTTAAAAATAAGACGAGACCTCAGCTGAGGATCCTGCTTCCCAAGAAGTCTCCACATCTGAACAAAGGGATCACCTCGCTCTCACTTGGAGTGGGAGTACAGACGAGAGCTGCCCTTTTAGGGCCCTGGCTTCTGGCCAGGCACAGACAGAGGTCTGGAAGGAGGCCCTGCCAGTCTGCCACAGGAAGTACTGGGCAGCCTAGCAGATGATGTGGGGATTCAAAGAGGTGGCATACCCCAAAAGTACCCATTCTGGCCTTTTCTTTCTGTCCTTTTCTAGCAACTACTGAGGCAGGAGCATCAGTTGCCCAAGGCCTCCCAAGGCCTCCCAAGGCCTCCCAAGACCTCCCAAGCCCTCCCAAGCCCTCTGTGCGCTGAGAGAAGCTCGAGTTACCACTCCAGCTCATTTAACCTGTGAATTGAGATTTTGTGGCCTCTGTGCTATGCAAACTGGGAGTGCACCCTAGACGTCAAGATTTCATCTTGGGTGTATCTGCTTTTCAGTAGCATGGAAGAGAACACCCTGAGGGCTGGCCAGACTTTTAAAGAAGGTTTTGGGCCCTTTGAGGGTTGGACAATGCTAAGTAAAGATAAAGTGCCAAATTATTATAATCACTAAGCCCTGGTCTGTCTTCTGGAGATAAAGGACTCAAGTGCTGGGCCTAGTCAGTGGAGCTCGCCCGTGGGAGCTGGATCTTGGTAGCCCCTTACCATATGCGAGGACCCTCGCTGGAAGCCCATACAAGGCTGGGTTTCATAAATGCTGCCAGAAAGATCCACTAAGCACATTAGGGCCAGGAGCACACCACTGTGTTCTGTGCTGTTGCTTCTTACAGTGCTACCTTTCCAAATGGTTGGGCTTCCTTTCCACCCTGAGATAAAACACGTTATTGATATAATCAGTGTTCATGATGATGGACTTTTTTTTTTGGTGGGACTGGAGATTGAACTCAGGTCCTTGCATTTGCCAGGCAGGCACTTATTCTACTGAGCTATCTCCCCTGCCCCTCTTTGTTTTGTTTTTAAAGTGTTTCTTATTTTATGATTTCAAGGTAGGTACCAGTCTTCATCTCACTCACCTTTGTCCCCTACTCCAGTTTAGAAATTTGATACAAAGAAGTGATTTTGTGCTTTTCCAGGTTGGGGGAGAGGCAAAGTGAGGTGAGGTGTGAGGGGGGCACTCAGGGCAGAGTGGGACCCAGCCCTGCCCGCCTGCTCAGTGCCCAGTTAAGGCCCCCTTATTAGAGTGCCAGGCCTGGTTTGTGCTCATGGCGCTTTCTGGTAGAGGCCAAGTCTGCCCTCTTGGCTTCCTTGCTCCCTGTCCAGCTCCTGACTAGCCCACCTTCTGTGCTGGAGTGGAATTTCCTCTGCAAACAGCTTTTCTGGGGAAGAGCCATTGACCTGACAGCAAACTGAGCTCTTGACACTGGAAACATGGGTCAGGTGGCAGCTCCATGGCATGGCCCACCCAGGGTCAGCTGGCCAGGTAGGGAGCCAGACCTTACTCCTGACATTGGCTTCCAGTGAGCACAGAGCGCGGATTCTCCTATGTGGGTGAGGCAAGGCCTGCGTGGAAAGCCGTTGTTCACAGTACCTCTGAATTCTGTGCCATTTATGGTGTGAGATGTGTCTTCATGCTGACTCTGGGGCCCACGTAGACTAGTTTAACTGTTTTTAGTGAAGCAGGGCAAGTGGGGTGGGAGTAGCTCCATTCACCACCGTCTGCTAATTGTAGTGGTTAAATGAGCCCTGTGCTGTGGGAATAGCAGGTGCCACACATTACATTTCCTCACTGCTCAGGCAGGGAGAACACCTGAGAGCACGTGAGATGCGAGAGAGCAAGGCCAATACCAGTCTCTTCAGAAAGGCCACTAGGAAAGCCTTGTAAATACAGGTCAGTGGACAGAGCAAAACAATTCATATGCTACAAAATTGGGTGGAAACCCATAATTACTTTTAGGAGTTATGGTAATAAATAATTTATTAATGTAAATTATTTCACACGCAAAGAACATAGAGGAAACAAGCAGAAGGATCATACATTATGTATAAAAAGGAATTGTAAAAATATTGTAGCAGCTCTACTTGTGCTGCTCAGTTCAGGTTTGTTGGCATTTTAATTATAAGCTCTTACTTTCTGTGTTTAATTACTTGGTTGTAAAAGTCTACCCTGTACATAAAAGGCTTCTTGTTCCCAGGGGGACTCTCTGGATGAACTTCTACAGGGAAACCACGTGGCTGTGTGGAGCTGCATAGCACAGAGAGACACCACTTGGAGACTTGGTAGCTTTCAGTCTTTTAACTCAGGCACTATTTGTCATTGAGAGTAGAATGGGATTGTGCCCTGTATGAAGAAGCTGGCACTCACAGACTATCTTCAGTTTCTTAGAAAAAGTCAGATGAATGAAACTGAAAAATAACAAATATGCATTCAGAGCTACTTCAGGCCCCGTTTTTGGTCCTTTCCACATTTTTAAAAAAATCTTTCAGTGATAACCATTTTAAGTGCCATGATTGGATCGCAACCTCCTATGAGAAACTGGCATCTAATATGGCTCGGATGGCACATGTGGTGCCAGGGATTGAACCCTGGTCCCTGCACTTGCCTAAGCAGATGCATAGTCTGCTGAGCTATCTTGCCAGCCCTATCAGGGAATGGCTATTGCAGACTGTCTTTGGGCATTGTGCTCTCTGTGGCAAAAGATGGCCAAATTAGGAGACTGCCCAGCCCAACTGCAAGAGGATGGCTTTAGGTAGTGGGCCAGGCTTAAATCTGGGCTGTGCTTAAGTTCGGGTTCTCCTGTTTGTGAGCTGTGTCTCATAGGGAGGCACAAGGTGGTTCACAAGCTCCTTCGCCCCACTTGTAACAGAGGTTTGCTGTGACAACCCAATCAGTGAGTGAAGTGCTTGGGTTGTACACACAGGCTCTTTCCTACCTTCAGCCAGAGGCCTGTGAGGGTATTAGTTAATGAGCAGTTAATTCACATTTCTGGCATTTGCTAAGAGCTTTCCCACCTGCCAGTCCTTTGACTATCTAAAGGCATCCAGCCTTGCTGTGCACTTTGGGTTTTGGACTTGCTTGTGCTGTGTGCTGTGTGCATACCTACAACCCAGAAGGATTCTAAAGAGATGGGCTAGACTGAATTTTCTGACCTGTCAGAGTGTGATTGGCCTGGTGGCCCCCCCCCCCCCCCAACACACACTTGTGAGTACCTTAGGCACTGGGGGAAGGTTGGAGTAGGAATTCCTTGTTAGAGCTGAAAGGGCCGGCACAGAGTCTCCGAGACCCTGTCTGTGTAGAGGGAAGAGGCTGAGGCTGGTGCTCTGAGGACCTAGCCTGCTGTGGGTTTTACACCTTGGCAAGTCTATTAGGTCCTTTGTGTGAGGGCAAAGGCCTCCTGCATCAGTGGCAGCTGTTGGTGAGGTGAAGGCCCCACAACTACTTTGAATCCTCCTGTGTTTCTCTGTCTCCTCTTGGCACTCTCAAAGCCAGCCTTCCTAGTCCCCAAATGAGGTCAGGTGGCTGTCATCTCTAAAAACCCTAATCCTGTGCTTGTCATACCTTGTGTGATGAGCTTGATGCCTTGTGTCACTTTCCTTGAACTCATAGTGCAACTGCCAGTTGGCCCTCCATTGCAGTAAGAAGGTAGGACCATTAGCTGAGTTGTGGGCAGGGAGACAGAGGAGCCTTTCCTTCCTGGCACCATTGAGTCTCTATTCTCTTGAAGGACAAAGAGGAGCTCTAGTGAGGCAGGGGCTGTGAGCTCCATTAACATGTAGGTGTCACCACTGTGGGCAAACACATCAATGTGTGTTGCACTCCCCACCCCTTTGTCATAAGGTCAGTTTAGCTGAGTTGTCTTCAGAAGGACTCCTCAGTGTGGTGCTTTTGAGTTTCCCGTTGAAAGTTTGGTTGCCTCTCCCCAAATCGGGCAGAGTCCTTGGAGCCTTGAGATGAGGTTAGCAAAATACAGCCCATTGGTGGAAAGAGAGACCTAATGCTGCAAGTACGCACGTGTGAAGAAGACATATCTCTGATGACCTAGCTGGAGGCTTGCTTCCTGGGCCTCAGAGGTTGCAAGAATCTTGCCTCTTGGGTCTGCACTTAAGGTGTTTAACCTTTTTAGAAACCACATTCTGTTGTGGTTATGTCACTTTAGGAGAGCATCTAAAACAGCACAGAGATTTCCACCTCTGTAAAACTCTTGTCTCTTGAATGTATCAAGTTCTCCAAAATCTAGGCCCCTGGGAATTTCCCTCCAAGTTTAGAAGCAGAAATAGAAACACAAACACTTGAGGTCAAATGCCATTTGTATTCTTCTGAGTGTATTTCTTTCTTCAAGCTCTACATCTGTGTACCCTATAGCTTCTGCACTCCTTGGCTAAGGGGCAGCAACACCTGATCCTTGTGAATGAATGTGAGGATTTGAGCCCTTGTCTGCACATGTGACACCTTTCAGGGTAATCAGCAGTCAGAGACTTCAGGTCAGTTTTGTGTCTTAGTTTTGTTGGTCACTTAGTTCCTCTGGGAGAGAATTTGGCCCACTGTCGTCTGTAGCTCACCCTCTGTTCTGTAGGGAGAGTGTTATGCACAGATACATTCCCATGCGTAATTTCAGATTTGTAAGCTTGGGAGCGCAGCGGGGAGATTGAGAAGCTTCGCATACTCCTGAAGGTTACAGAAGTAGGGATGGCTTAGAAAGTGATCAGCAGGGGCTTGAGTTCAGGCTCTGTGCCCCTGTGCTATGCTCAGGCCTACTGGTATCTTGGTGTTGGGCACCAGGAGAGTGAGGAGCCTTCTGCAAAGCTTTAGGACATAGTCGATAGCCCGTAATGGGTCATCAGGGAGTTGGTAGGAGGCCGCACTCACTTCCTGATCATGAGAGTCAGCTGCCTCTCAGGCCCCAGCCAGTGGCTCTCAATCTAGCGCTGGTTGTGCAGTTTGAGAAGGAAGTCCTGAGGGGTGCACTTTGTGAGCTGTGATGTACAGGCTCCAGGGTACTTGAAAGGCAAAGTGATCCTTCTTTGTAGCTCTGCAATTGTCCAAACCAAAACAAAACAGAAACACAACTCTTAGTGTTGTGGTGAAACCAAAATCATCACTCCATTAGAAGTTTCTAGGGTGTGGCTGGGTGGTCTGGCTGGGCTGCTGTTTTGACAAAACTTGTTGTTTTACCTGTAGTCTGGAGTAGTGGTTCTCAGCATTTTGTATTATAGTAACCTGGGGAGCTTATTAAAATGTAGATTCAGGGACAAAGAGATAGCTCAGTGGCTTAAGTGCCTGCCTGGCAAGCCTAAGGTCCTGAATTCATTCCTCAGTACCAAAAAAAAAAAAGAAGATAAAATACAGATTCCTGCCCCAAGAAGTTCTGGTTTATCAAGTTAGGGACAGAACTGTAAGGGGAAGGTGGGGAAGGTACATCTTTAGAGGAGGCTTAGGTGCTTTTTTGGGTAGGTGGGGACAGGAACTGGAGATTTAATCTAGGAAGTGCTGAGCTACATTCCTAGTTCTTTTTACCTTTTAATTTTGAGACAGGGTCTCATTACGTTTCCCAGGCTGCCTTTAAACTTGCAATGCTCCTGCCTCAGTTTCCTGAGTAGCTGGGATTATAGGCTTATACTACCATTCCCAGTAAAAGGGCTGCGGCTTTACAAACACTTCATCCCTCAAGGATAGCTCTGCCTGTACTCCAGAGACCTCACTGCAGGAAGTCCTAGTGCAGAGAATGCAGGTGTCCTGTCCAGCCTGAGTCTAGCAGTTGATACCACAGGATAGAAGACCTGAGCCTCAGACACAAGTACATTTTCCAGCACTGTTGTACTGAAGTTACGATGCTGGCTGCCATTTTGGAGAACTGTTGGGAGGTCCCACACTGGGCCCCTATTTTTTTTCTGACTTTACTGGGGATTTTTTGGTTGAATTGTTCTTTAGGGGAGGTTTATTTTTTGTTTTTGGTGCTGAGCACCAAACCCAGGACTTCCAGCTTGCTAGGCAAGCATTCTACTGCTGAGCCAAATCCCCAGCCCCGCCCCCTATTTTCTTTTGAAGCCCTGATCTGAGAGGTTAAGGAACTTACAGAGCTGAGGTTCCTTGTAGAGCTGAGTCTACTGAGTGACCTTGCTCAGTAGACTCCCTATGTCCATGGCCTTCACCATTTTTGAAAGTGTAATAATTTGTACAGAAGTGATATTGAATGAAGGGGTAGAGACCCTGGTAGGCTCTTCTCAGAGCCCTGTGGAGACCCTCTGTGCAGGGTGATGCTGGTGCCCAGCATGTGGGGCAGTTTTCCATTAAAAACAGCTTCTGTTCTTGTTTCCTTTGTCTGGTGACCTGACCCAGCAAATAGCTTGCTGTTACCTGAGTGAAGGTAGGAAACCCAGGGGCTAAACATAGTCTCAGTTGTTTTTATTTTCTTACATTTTACTTCTCAATGTGATAAAGATAGAAACTATTACAATAGTATCTGCACTGTTGACAGATCAAGTGGCCACCTGCTCGGTGTTGATATGCAGTAGCAGCACTTTGCATTTTCAAAGTGTCATAGACCTCACTCTGCCTACCAGTCTCCCAGCTGCCTCACAGGCAGCCATCGGGGCAGGGGAGAGTTCAAGGCACAGCCCAGGTTAGACCAGCATGGCCAAGGAAGGGTCACATGGGCCAAACATGAAGGACAGCAAGACTAAGCAAGCACTACTAGATAGCCAATAACAAAGGCTTTGCCAGTATAGAAACCACATGACTGAGCAAATTGCTGTGATGGGTCAAGGCCATGTGGAAAAAAAAGTATCCTTTTTTTTTTTTTTCTTGTTTCAGAACCTTTGTTTGTTTATTCACTCATTTTTATTGCCGGCTCAGCCCACCCTGAGGGCAGGGCTGGCGTAGCATGTGGTGCCAGGGATCCAACCGCGGTCCCTGCAGCCACCTAAGCTTTCCTAAGCAGGCCCTTTAGACCACTGAGCCATCCTGCCAGGCCCCAAAAAATGTATCCTTAAAGGACATTTGGGTGGCTTCTAAATGAAGAATAAGAATCAATGTCTGTCTGTCTCCTAAAATTTTTATTTGGTACAGGGTCTTATTACTCCGCTCAGACTCTTAAGTGATCCTCCTGTCTCCGCCTCCCCTGCTCTGAGATTACAGGCATGGACCACCACACCTGGTTTTGATGGCCCTCATAGCATGTGGTACTGGGGATCGAACTGGGTCTTTGCCCTTGGTAGGCAGGTGCTTAGACTGAAGAGCTATCTCTCTGGCCAGGGTTCTCTTGATGGAAGGAGGATAAAAGTAGAAATACAATCCAGGCCTAGTGGAAGTGTAGGCACGGAAGTGCTCATATTTGGGGGAAGGATGCACCTGTATCCACATTATGCTCTCGTTGATCCAGTAGAATGAGTTGGGAACTGACTCTCAGTCTTCTCTACAACAGAGAAATCTTAAAAGTCGAAATCATCAGGTTCTATGAAGAGGCTGGAGTCAGTCCTATAGGCAAGCCAGACACATTAGATTTTACCATTCAGACCTGTGCCTCAGGAGGTTTGGTAGTTAACTTCAAGGCCAAGTGAGCTGGACTCCCAGCCCTTTGGATTTAGGTTTTCCTGGTGTTCATTCCTGCAATCTCATAATTAAGGTGTAGCTTCAAAAGGAATTAATTGCTGGTACATAAGAACTGCTCTTCAGGGTTGTATACAGGAGGACTGTAACTCATAAGCTTTTTGAGAGTTTTTTTTTTTTTTTCTTTGTGAGATAGGGTCTCACTATGCAATTCAAGCTGTTGAACTTACTTTGTAGCCCAGGCTGGTCTTGAAATTGCAGTGATCCTCTTGCCTTGCCCTCAAGTGCTGTGATTACAGGCATGCCCCACCATAACTGGCTTGATTGGGATTTTTTAAGAATGGTTTTCACTCTTCATGATTCTTGTCCAGCTTCCAATGTCATAAGAATTTTTGTACCTAGAGTTTTTTTATTTTCCGGTTCTGGGGATTGAACTCAGGACCTTGCTCTTGCCAAGCAAGCACTTATTCTATTGTGCTATCTCCCTGGCTGTACCTGGAGTTTGGGCTCAGCTAGGGAAACCACAAATGGACAAGCCTAGATGCCAGCCTAAAACATTTGCATCCTTTTCAGGAGGCGGTAGATAACTAAGCCAGGCGTGGCTTATGCCTGTAATCCCTGGACCCCAAGAGGCTGAGACAGGAAGGTTGTCATGAGGTCGCCTGCCTTTCTGCAGTGAGCTGAAGGCCAGGCTGGACTACACAGTGAAACCTTGTTTAAGGGAGAAAGCAATAGGTAACCGTCCAGGGGCTAGACTGTAGTCAGTGGGGGCTTCAGGAAGCTCTCTAGAGGCAGTGAGGATGCGGGACTGGAATAGGGGCCCCTAGAGGCCTTGTCTAGCAGCAAGATTGCATGATGGTCAGGGGAATGGAATGGTGCTGCTAGATGAGAGTGTCACGATCATGTTCTCTCAATCTCACAAGTTCCCTTCTCATTTCTTGAAGCTAGAAAAATACCAGTTTAGTGAAACAAAAATGGCACGGGAAGTGTTATACTCAGAGAAAGGGTCAGCCTCTTCAAGTTTCATGTTTTTTTGTTTGTTTGATACAAGGTTTTGCTACACAGTTCAGACCTGTAGTGATCCTCTTGTCTCAGGTCCCCCGTCCCGCTGTCATGTGTGCTAGGATCACTGGAATGCACCACCACACCCAGTTTCAGGACCCACATAGCATGCAGTACCGGGGATCGAACTTGGATCCTTGTGCTTGCCAGCCAGGTGCCTATACTGCCAAGCTATCTCCCCAGCCCTCACAGGTTTTTGAGACCTGTTTGAGCCACATTCCATTGTGTGTCCCTGGCAGCTAAATGCACAGTGTGCTACCATCGTGGGCCCTGCTGCACTGTGGCTGGGCTTTTCCTCAGTCTGCTATAGCCTTAGCCCTAGCCCTAAGGGTGCCTTGACCCAAAAGGGAAGTTAGTTAGTGGCCAGCAACTTCCTGAAAGCCTAAAGGAAGATGAGGTTTAGACTCTGGCCCTGGCTGACTTCCTGGATTACGGTGAACAGGACCAGTAGGCTTAATGGGCGCAGCCTCCGCGTACTTTCTAAGCCTTTTGCTTATGTAGAAAATGTAGATCATGTAGAAAAATACAAAAAGAAAGTATATATTGTCTGCCAATCAAGTATTACTGCTTTGTGTACTTCCTTTTTATCTTCCCATGTTATACCATATGTGTTTTACTAAATAAGCATCCTACAGTTTTATATCCTGCCTTTTTATCACGGCATCACATCGCCAGCATCTCCCACATCATTACAGGCTCCTTTAGATGAGCTGCTTTATGCTCCGTGTTCCTTGATGCTGTGTTTATCCAGCCCCCTACTGTAGGACATTTCAATGTTTTTACAATTTTATTATCATTATTTTAATGGAAATTGTCATCATCCATAACTTTTTTTCTTCCTTTTGCATGAAAAGCTGGTTATTCAGTCTGTGTGAGTTTATGTTTCTTCTAATTTTACATTATTATTTATTTATTTTTTAAACATTATTATTTTAGCCCATTGAACTTTGACCTGATGATTGATATCAAGTGGAAACTGTTTTAAAAGAATGACGGGGACTTGAAGGGAATGCTTTCTATGGGTAATGAAGATATCTTTGAAAAGCATAAATGCACCTTATGAAAATACACTTTTGAGTAGGGTTTACATTTGGAAGTAATTTTATCTAATCCAGCTGAAGATGACGGATGTCCCAACTTGCCTCGGCTAGACCATGAGCAGGCCTGGGAAGCCTCTGGGATGAGGTGAATTGGATATTTCATTAGTCCTGCTTCGTTCTGACCTGGCCCACTTGGGTTTACAGAAATCTCTTTCCTAGCTCTTGAGACTCGGTGGATAAAGCCTCTGTGTGGGTTCTCTTTATGTTCCCTTCCCACTGTCCCAGCCTCTTGGGCTTTATGTCGCATGACTGTGGCAGGGTGCCCGAGTGGAAGGAATGTCACATACAACTCTGACTTGGCTTTTCCTCTGGCCTACCCTTATTGCCCCTGTTTTCTGCAGTACTGGGCATCAAACTGAGGACCAGCCAGGACTTTGTCAGGCAGGCGCTTATGCCACAGAGCTATATCTCTGCCCTTGTCCTCCCCTTTTGCCACATTGTGTATTCCCCTTGAACCAGAGGAGTAGCTGCTGGTTCTGGTGCCTTGTCCAGGGCATCCTAGTCAGCACCTTTTAAGGACTATCTTGTCTCTTTCATTTATTTATTTATTTATTTATTTATTTATTTATTTATTTATTTATTTATTTATTTATTGGCTTTTTGAGACAGGGTCTCGCTATGCAGTTCAGGCTGGCCTTGAGCTCACTTTTGTAGCCCAGGCTGGTCTCGAACTCGCACTGATCCTCCTGCCTCAGCCTCCCGAGTGCTGGGATTACAGGCGTGCGCCACCACGCCCGGCTATCTTGTCTCTTTTAAAAAAGTTTTATCAGTACAAGCTTGCAGATCTAGTGATCATCTTGCTGGTGGGGAGCTGGTCCACACATCATTATTCTCTTTTTCATCCCCTTCCCCTCTGTTCCATCCCTGCATCTCCTAATCTTTCCACTGGAGAAAGATCTAGCTGCCTATTCTATGTCATCTCTCTTTTATTTTGCTCTTTATCTATATTTTGGGTTTCTCATGTAAAAGAAATGTGACATTTAAGTGATCTTCTTTTTTGTCTTTTTGTCTTTTTGAGACAGGGTCTCGTTATGTAGTTCTGGCTGGCCCTGCGCTCACTTTTGTAGCCCAGGCTTGTCAGAAACTTGCACCAATCCTCCTGCCTCAGCCTCCCAAGTGCTGGGATGACAGGCGTGTGCCACCACAACCGGCTTGAAATGATCTTGATCTATTCTGATTTTAGTTTAGTATTTGTAAGAGTTAAGAGTCTAGATTCAGTCTAGAAGTATCTTGTTTCTTGACGCCTTTTGTGACTTAGGAGTAGAATCAGAGGTCCACTGTATGGTCTCAAGGTGCATCATCCATTTTCCTGCAATTTATCTATATGGCAGAGTAATACTGTTGTGTGTATAAGCATTGCATTTTATTTATCCATTCATCTGCTGATAAACATATAGGTCACTTCCAAGATCTAACTATTCTGAATCATGTACAATTCATAATAGCTAAACTTGGAAATGCCTGTGTGCTTATCAACAGATGCATGGATAAAGAAAATGTACTTACATACAATAAAGTACTACCCTGTCATAAAGAAGGCTAAATGTGAATCATTTGGAGGCAAATGGATGTACGTTGAGGCTATAATCTTAAGTAAAAAGTCAGACAGTGATACAAATCCCTGTGTTCTAATGGCCAGCAGTGTTGAACACTTCATGTATGTATGTATGTATGTATGTATGTATGTATTTTTTGTCCTTTTGAGACAGGGTCTCGCTATGCAGTTGTGGCTGGCCTTGAGCTCACTTTTGTAGCCCAGGCTGGTCTTGAACTCGCACCGATCCTCCTGCCTCAGCCTCCTGAGTGCTGGGATTACACTTCCTGTATTTATTGGACATTTGTACTTCTTTTTCTGAGAGGTGACTGTTTCCTGTATACATTTTTTGATTGATTTTTTTATTTGGCAATTTTTTAAGTGCTTTATTTATTTTTTAAATTTTATTTATTTTTTTCTTGTTTCACAACCTTTGTTTGTTTATTCACTCATTTTTATGGCTGGCTCAGCCTGCCCAGAGGGCAGGGCTGGTACAGCATGTGGAGCCAGGGATCGAACCGTGGTCCCTGAAGCCGCCGAAGCTTTCCCAAGCAGGGCTTTAGACCACTGAGCCATCCCGCTGGGCCCCTTAAGTGCTTTATATATTCTAGATATGAATCTTCTGTTTGGAAATAGCTGGCAAATCATTTTCCCATTTTGTAGACTATCTTCACTCTATTGACTTTCCTTTGCTGTGCAAGATCCTTTTAATCTGATATATTCTCATTTGTTGATTCTTGGTACTAGAACTAAGAATCTCCCATATACTTACTGGGCTTCTGTTTCTTGCCTCTATGTATGACTTTAAAAGTTTTACAGTTTTATTTTTCAGTAGGTTAAATGTTTCTGTTTTAGCATTCAGATCTTGATCCATTCTGATTTTAGTTTAGTGTGTGTAAGAGAAAGGGGTCTAGATTCAGTCTAGAAGTGTCTTGTTTCCTGATACCTTTGTGAATTAGGAGTAGAATCAGAAGTAAGGGAGTTAAGGGGCCCGGTGGGATGGCTCCGTGGTCTAGAGCGCCTGCTTGGGAAGGCTTGGGCAGCTTCAGGGACCACAGTTCGATCCCCGGCACCACATGCTGCGCCAGCCCTGCCCTCGGGGCGGGCTGAGCTGGCCATAGAAATGAGTGAATAAACAAGGATTCTGAAACAAGAAAATAAGATAAAATAAAATAAATAAAAAAAAATAAATTCTAAAAAAAAAGAAAGGGAGTTAAGTTTGTGGGCTTTGCTGTAGAAGACCTACCTCTCAGGTGGGTAAATCGCAACTTTCTGAATCTAAGTAGTATAGTTTGATCTCCCATAAGCTTCTTGGGACAGAACTAGTGTCAGGACCCCCTGTGATGCTTTGTAGCACTGTAATGTGATGAAGACACAGCGTGGTCCTAGGGTCAGACCAGCCTGGTTTTGCATCATGTAAGCCAGTTATGCAACCTCCACCAAGCTTCGGTCTTCTCCTCAGGACCTGATGGTGCTGCATGCCACATGCTGTGTGGATTGTATGGCCAGGATGGAGTCTTGGTGAATGAACCACATTGCCCAGAGGACTGAAATTCATTTAAATACTCTGTGAGCTTTATTTCATGTCCCACTTCTACTGACTGCCTGACTCAAGCTATTTCTATTTGTACATTTTATAAATATATGCGGGTTTGGAAGATAGAAAATGCTAGCCAACATGTTGATTCCTGACAGCATAGCATGTTTCTTAACTTTTCTTTTGGAAATTTGAGCACAAGAACCATGTCAAATTTATCTTTATGTGTCCTTGAATTCCCAGCATGAAGCCTGACTCTGTATTAAAACACAACAAATAATTCTTGACGATTTCACAAAAATAAAAGTTCAAGTACAGATGCAGCAATCTATAGGCTTAGCTTGTTTGCGCATACATTCGAGTGCAGACATGAATGCGTGCATCCAAATTGTGCTGTTAAGTCTGTGCAGCCCACGGCTTGCTCCTACAGATTTTAATTACTTTAAATATCCTCAGTTTCAGCCAGAAGTCAAATAAACACAGAGGAAGTGCTAATAATAATTGGCTGCTATTGTTGATGTTGAGCATTTGGTAGAGGGGACACAAACCATAAAAGATCCATTTTCTGTTTACAGCAAATGTTTTAAAGGTGGAATTCAAATAAACTGACCTGGAAGCTCCCCATTTTGACCTTGACCTTGACCTTCTGAAGTATTGGTAGGCTCTACTTTGTGTTAGTCTTCTAGGGAATCAATTGCCACCCAAAGAACAATCGAGAACTGAGTGGGGACTTAGCCCAATACATGGGCCTGACTGTGCCACCAGAGTGGTGGGGCAGGTTAGTTTCCCACTTGTAAGATAAGAAAGAATTCTGTGTGGGAAACATTGCTTTCATTTTCCTGGGAGGCAGTGTGGTATGCTGGGATGAAAGCAGTATCAGCAATCCCAAGGGTGTATGTGAGTCCTGTTTCTCACTCTGCTTCTAACTTGACATATCAAGGTTTGCTTTCTCTCCCAGCCTCAGGTTCTTGTTTGTAAAATGAGGCTGAACTGGATGGTTTTTAAGCCTTTCTGTCTCCAAAATGCTATGTGGAAAACAGAAGTAGACCGTTGATGTTAAGGCCTCTCAAAACCTGTTTTCTTTTTGTCATTTATGCATCAGAAAATGACAGATGGCGAGACCTGGATAGGAAATGCCCTCTTCAGATTGACCAACCGAGTACCAGCATCTGGGAATGCCTCCCTGAAAAGTGTCAGGACGGCTCACTGTGGCACCGAGAGCCGGTGACCACCTGTGCAGTGACCAGCCTGATCAAAGACCTCAGCATCAGTGACCACAATGGGAACCCCTCCGCACCCCCAAGCAAGCGCCAGTGCCGGTCACTGTCCTTCTCTGATGAGATGTCCAGCTGCCGGGCGTCATGGCGGCCCTTGGGGTCCAAAGTCTGGACTCCTGTGGAGAAGAGACGGTGTTACAGTGGTGGCAGTGTCCAGCGGTATTCCAATGGCTCCAGCACCATGCAGAGGAGCTCCAGCTTCAGCCTCCCTGCCCGGGCCAATGGGCTGTCCTCACCCTGCCACCAGGCGGGACTACACCACCGCTTTGGGGCACAACCCAGCAGCCAAGGAGCCCTGGGCTCACCTCCCTGCGGACAGACAGGTGACCCTTGGAGCCCTGACCCACTCCCTGCGGGTGGGGGCCGACTAGACCTGCAGCGGTCCCTCTCCTGCTCCCATGAACAGTTTTCCTTCACGGAATACTGTCCACCCTCAGCGAACAGCACACCTGCCTCAACGCCGGAGCTGGTGAGACGTTCCAGTGGGCTCTCCCGCAGCCGCTCCCAGCCATGCGTCCTTAACGACAAGAAGGTTGGTGTAAAACGGCGGCGCCCTGAAGATGTGCAGGAGCAGAGGCCTTCTCTAGACCTTGCCAAGATGGCCCAGGTAAGTGTCCCAGTGCTGCAGAGGGGGCTTCAGAACATTTCTGTGCTCACGGGAGCCTCTGCTGGTCCTGGTCTGTCCTGGCCAAGTGTGCAGGGCTGGTTTACAGAGAAGCCCAGGATGGGGCCAACTCCTTTGTTTTAAGAATCCTATTCAAAGAAAGATTATTTCAAGTGTTCTTTTTTTTTTTTTTTTAAGTGTCTATTTCTTTCTTTAAAAATGAGACATACTCTTTCCTTGTGATGCACAGTGTTAGTGATACCAGAACAGACAGATGGTGAAAGGCAGGCATCTCAGGTGGGCCAGTGTGACCACTGCTTTCCCTCCTGCCCCTTCCCTCGAGCCCTCTCTCCAGAACCCACCCCTGAGGCTGCTGTGAGACACCCCATGCACCTTCAGTGTTGCTCAGATCATTCTGATCCTAAGATCAGAGTCACAGTCATGGTTTTGGAGAGCAAGGCAGTGGGTGTGGGCATATTCCTTTTATTAAACTGTTGAAAATGTTAGGCTGCGAAGAAGTGTGATCAACATCCTCTGTGCCACCTCTGTAACTGTTCTTGCCATTCCTGTAGTACTTTGAACTTCATTCTCTTTGTCTTGGAGCCTGCCTTGTGTCAGCCTGATTGAGATGAATTTAAAGCTTGCATATCAGCTTGGATTTAGGCCATCTTGGGCCTGGGGACTGGCTGAGCTTGGTTCCTCCCAGGGAGGCTGGAGGGTGTGAGCATGGTGAGAAGGCCGGAGTATATGTTTGGTTCTGTTCTCACTGACTTTGTGGATATGGAAGGGGGAACTTTTGGTTGTGCGTCCATCCAGATAGCCATGTTTCACAGTGCTGTGTGTTTGGCTGTCTTCATTTTTCTTGTCCTATAAAGGAAAATATCAGTCACATCTTGGTGTGTGCAGGTGGACACCCTGCTGTGAGAATGGTTTCTGTGGGGTGAGCCTTATTCTTGTAGCTCTAGGACCAGCTCCAGGGTAGGTGGTCTTGTAGTATCCACTCTGTTTCAAATGGGGACAGTGCCCATTCATAAAGTTTTCCTCTCTCCTGTTAGTTCTCTTTCTGACCTAAAGGACTACAATAAAGAGAAGAGGTTTGGGTATGTCCAGTCCACCACATACCTAGCCCCAGAGTGCAGGCTTTCTGGCCAGCTTTGCTCAAGGCCCCAGGGCCCAGCTAGGGCAGCTCGGGGGCGAGTTGGTCTTGTGTCTTCCTGTACCCATGGGTTCCAGAGCTCTTGCCTTCCATCTTTCCACCAGGCAAGTTCCTTTCTTCTTCCAGTGTAGGTGACATTTCTGGGTTGACTTGCTGGGCAGTGGTTGGATGTATGCATTGAACATCAAGAGAAAATTTCCTTTTGTACAGACTTTAAGTAAAATGGCTGGGAAAATGACAGTTTTGGGTCTCCCCTGAAGGAAGTGTAGAGCTCTGAGTTCTGGATGTGATACATAGCCTCAGTTAAGTTTTTTTTTTTTTTTTTTTTTAAGACAAGGTTTTTTTTTTTTTTTTGTTTCAGAACTTTTGTTTATTTATTTGTTTTTATGGCCGGCTCAGCCTGCCTTGAGGGCAGGGCTGGCGCAGCGTGTGGTGCTGGGGATTGAACTTCAGTCCCTGTAGCCGCCTAAGCTTTCCTAAGCAGGCGCCTTAGACCACTGAGCCATCCTGCCAGGCCCCTTCAGTTAAGTTTTTAATGATGAGCTTATTTTATTAGCCAACAAGATAGAGAGGTAATAAAACAACTTACACATGTTATTATATTTTATTAGCCACAGGTTGGAGTAACACCATTGGCATCACTGGATGCGTTTTCCAGCCTTACTTGGGTAGAAACCATTTAAAAATGTATCATTTGATGGGCCATGCCCAGCTGTGTAGACCCAAGGTCGGGGGCAATGTGCCGGAGCCAGGGAGCTTGCCTCAGTTCAGCCTGTCAGTCTTTAGCCACCTGCTCAGTAGCTAGTCCTGTGACCAGATGGAGCACAAGGAAAGTAGAGAGAGGCCCCTGGGAAGGAGAATGAGTGTACCCCATGGCCCGCAGCCAGAGCCCTGAGAAGGCCGTGGATTCTGAGCCATCTCCCGCCCAGCATCCCACCGTGGCCTGCCTTCTCTGTGGGGCTCTGTGGCTCTGGCTGCTTCAACTTTCACTGAATGAGCAAAGGCTTTAGCACATGGGCTTTGCTTTCTAGACAGCCTAGGAAACCAGGCCTGAGGCAGTCTTACTCAACCAGGACCCTAGTGTAGAACAGTGGATCTGGGTACTGAACCAGTAGGCATGGTGCTGGTGTACATTGCAAGGATTGGCTGGGGTTAGGCCCTTTGTCCACCAACAGTATCCTTTGTGTACTATGTACTTGACATTTGTAACTGCCAGAAGTGTGCAGGATCCCCCTTTCCATGGAACAGAAGCTTATAGGTGTCCTTGTGTACCTGCAGAAGGTTTGTCTACAGGGTTGGCAGCAGCCCATAAGTCGTTAAGCTGACTTGGTACTGTCTCTTGGGCCTTTGATCTTAGTTTATGTCTTGCTCCACTTGAACATTCTTGTGGAGCCCGTTTGCACGTCTTCAGGGACCAGGTGTGTGAACCCTTCACATTAAAGGTGCAAAATGCCTGTTTGGTTAGACCTTTGAAATGGGTGGGTATTTAGATAAAAATACCTCTGGTGCCCAGAGAACTTTATAGGGACCAGACTGAATGTCTGTGCAGGGTCTTCCTTCTGGCCCTTAGTCCACAGCCAGAGGGACAGTGGGAGCCAAAAAGAGTCCCTCCAAACCTCCAACTCTCCAGAAGAAGGTCAAAGGGAATCAGATAGCAGGTGAGGGTAGAGGTCTCTGAGGTCTCGGCCCCACCTTTGTTAGCATTACAGCTGGTTTTAGCAGGAAGAAGTGACTTGGACCTATACTTGAAGCCGGTGTGACCTTAGGGCTTGTCCATTCCAGCCCCTCCTGAGGAAATTGAGGCTCTGGTGGTCACTAGGCCCATCAGGCCCTTCTGGACATGCTATGAACTTTTCCATCTGTGTTTAGGAGAAGACCTAAACACATACTGGGAGGCCTTCAGAAGAAGGGAGGAGATTGGAGCCCTGGGAACATTGCTTACCATCTGGGTGCAGCAGACACTACCAGCACCAATATAGGAATGTGGAAGAAATAGTGAGTGTGTGTATGCTGTGTTCAGTTTTGTGTGTGCATGTGTGTGTACATACACATGTGCCCACTCATCATCCAGCACACTGCCTGACGCAGGCGATGGTGAGATACTTTCTACCATCATCATAGCTGCAGGGTCTGCAGGAGGGCGCAGCTTGTCAAGGCAGCTCAGAGCCAAGGTAGAGCTGTGTGTTCAGGGGCCACTCGGTCTATTATAAGAGCACCTTTTTTTCTCTTGTCCTTTTCCCTGCTTCCCTTTCTGCCCTTACCATTTGCTGCTTGTTTGATACCCTTTCACCTCTTCCTTCTCTTATGACTACAAAGGAGCCTGCCATGATCTGCCTGTTGAGAGCTAAGAGTTACGAAATGCTGACAGAATCAGGCTCACTTTCCACCACTGGAAGTTGGTTGTACGTAAACAATCTTGTCTCATGTGTTTTGTCCTTGACACTAGGGTGGAAATATCCTGCTGTCAGGGTTTTATGTGAAGCCTTAGCCTTCCTTTTGCAGAGTGCGCACTGAGAGCAGGGCCCAGCCTGAGCACAGGAGTTGTCCTCAGTGGTAGTTTTGCTGACATTGCTGGTACCTGTTTTCTGGAGATTTGCTGTGACAACCACACATTGGTTGTCTGCTGGCAAGACTCATGCTGTCTGTCGCCATGTAGACAGATCCAGTGTGTGAGGAAAGATTACAGAAAAAGCAACAATTGGTAAGATTACCCATTGAATGCCATGCCCCTGGGCATCCTAGTTGTTGCCTTATTTTTAACTCTAGGCTGGTCAGCTTGAAAGAGAAACAAATTGTATTTTTCAACAGTGCTTCAAACAGAAGCAAGACATTCATAGGGAGGGTCAGGGCACCAAAACAGAGGCTTGATTGATTGCAGCTGCCCACACGCTGTAACCCCCCCCCCGCCCCCCCACCTCTGAGGAGGCCTCAGAACAGGCAGCAGCTGTTGCATTACCAGATGTTGGAGGTACCCATGAAAACCAGCTGGGGTGGTTGGGGGTATAGAAGGAGCAGGAGGTACAAGCTAGCACAGACAGCACATCCCTAGAAAGCCACTGAGAATTGGGGTCCTACTCCTGAGCGC
Source organism: Myocastor coypus (assembly GCA_004027025.1). Taxonomy (NCBI): domain Eukaryota; kingdom Metazoa; phylum Chordata; class Mammalia; order Rodentia; family Myocastoridae; genus Myocastor; species Myocastor coypus. The sequence goes on from PVJA010002322.1 coordinate 65,777, forward strand.
CCGAGACCTGAGTTGCCCAGGACCACCAGGCTGAGTTACAAGCACTCAGCAGTCTTGTGACATGTGCTTAGCAGTGAATCTCAACTCTTTGCCTGGTGCTCATCTAGGGGTGGAGTGCCTTCTGGCCAGTGTTAGACTCTGTCCTCTGTGGGGCCATCTTGAAAAAGGGTCAGTGGTCCTCAAGTCACCATGTTCAGTGCTCTTCATGCCACTAGTGGTATGACCTTATCCAAGTAGCCCTGGCAGTTGCAGGCCAGCTGTGCTTTTCCTTGGCCAAGTCCCTGAGTTTTGGCCTAGTTGGCCTGAGTCTGTCCACCCTGCCAGCTGCCAGACACTTCATCTGTTTAGATTGCCTGCTTCCTTGCACCCTTAGCCCCTTCCCGCTGCAATGGGAATTGTGCCAGTGACAAATAGAGTTCAGATTTGGATCACACTACGCACAACATAAATGCATGTAGGCTGAAGACCTGCTGAGAGAAATGGGCTTGGAAAGCCCGAGAATTCCAAGTGGAATAAAAGAAATACTAATTAAAAGTAAAGAAAAACAGCCTTTGTACACATATGAGAGTAGTTGCTTTAGACTTGGAAGCAGTCAGGACAGATTGAGTGAAGGAAGAGCACCTGTAGATCTTGGCCTTTCTAAGTCTGGGGATGCTGAGCAGTAACAGCATCACACACTGGTCCATGTGCTACCTCCTGTGCTCCTGACTGGCACTGCTAATCTGTCATGGCAGTCTTCAGAGGTGATCTCAGAGGAAGCTGTCCGCTGATGGACTGGCGGTTGAGCTCCACCTGTGGTCTCTACTCTGGTTCATCCCTCAGCCCACAGTGAGGCTAGTAGCATGCAGGAACACCTGATGACTTGCCCAGAGCCACAGTGTTAGTCAAGGAGCCCCACAAGGCAGGAACCAGAGCCCCTGATTCCACGTTCTTTGTTTCTCTTCTTATGTCTGAGCATGGGTGAAGGGCCAGCCCAGCTGGGCTTTCTTGGTAACTTATACTTGAGGGACACAGTGGTGCTGAGAAATGGGAGCACCAGAGTCACATGCACTGGGGGCTCTGCCTCCCCATTCTGCCGCTTGTGAACCATATGCCACTTCTAAGTCTTCAGGTACATGTTTGTAAAATGGGAGCAACAGTTTATTTGGGGGATGGGAAATAGTATAGCATAAATCCAGTATGTGGTTGGCATTTTTTCTTTTCTTTTTTTAAATTATGGCTGGCTCAGCCTGTCCTAGGGGTGGGGCTGGCACAGCATGTGGTACTGGGGATCAAACTGTGGTGCCTAAGGTTGTCTAAGCAGGTGCTTTAGACTGCTGAGCCATCTCGCTGGGAGTGTGGTTTGCATTTGCAAATTGCGGCTTTGACCAACAAAGAGCTGAGGCCTTGCTCTATAGTTCCTGCTTCAGCTTCCCTGGTATAGCCATTCTGGCCAGGCCACTAGCTTGCCACTGTGGACAGGCCAGGGTCCTGCTGGCCATGGAACACACTGAGACTGGAAAGCTCTGCTCCTGGTATTTAATTCCTTTCAGAACTGTTGGCAGTACTGTAGGACCAAGGGGCTCTTGTACTTTGAGGAAACCCCTCCTTAGCTACCTGGATCACTCTTAGCTGTCCCCAGTTGCCATTCCCAGGTTGTATAAGCAGTCTTCTTAAGGTAACTTGGATCAGGGCCCAGTGTTGACACAATAGCTTTGATCTCGAGGGAAAAAGAAAGCTAAAAGGAGTTCAGCTGGGGATGTGGCAGGGAGGCGGCTCTTAGGCCACTTGGTGATTTTCCATGCCTCAGCTGTGCTGTTTGTTACAAGGCTGCTTCAGAAGTGTGAAGAAAAGCTCTTAGGTGTAGTGCTGGATATTTCCAGTGATGGCTTATTAAAGATCGGTTCCACGTACCTGTTTGATGTCCTAAGACTTTTGTTTAGTGACAGAGTGGGTGACCAGGAAGTCGATTACTCTGTAGATGCCATATGTGTGGTGCTTCAGAGAATCCAGGCTTCTGAGAGCCCATTGGAATCAGTGCTACAAATGGAACAAGTGTGGGGCAGAAACAGCAGCCTTAGCCCAGGGTTGGGGCAGCCGCTAGGGGAGGTGACATCTCGTTGAGTCTGAAGGATATGCAGGAATCCACCATGGAGCAGGCCAGTGTTCCAGACAGGAGGGGCACACATGGGAGGTCAGCATCAGGAAGTGGCTAAAAGCCTTGATGACCAAAACAGAGGGTGTGAGGGATACAGATGGCTTCTTGGTAGGTCCTCAGGGAGCAGCAGCATGTCCTAAAAAGTTTCTTTAGGCTGAGATGAGCAGGCCTGGACTGAGGGGTCTGGGGAGGCAGCGAAGCTGAGAGACTATTGGCAAACACAGTGGTGAGCTAGGCCAGGCTGCAGGCAGTGGGCATGGTGACTTGTGTTAAGGCCTGAGGAGGTATTATGGGGCTGGGACCAGTAAAGCTGCTGAAGTAGTGATCTTGTGACTGGCTTTGCACTCTTATATGGTGTAGAGCTCAGTGGACTGGGACTCCATCACCCTACCTCCCCAAAATGGTCACTTCTTTTAAGCTAGCCTATTTATCATTTGCTGATTATAAATCCTTCTTATCTGATCGGTGACCCTTCTTTGACTATATTTCTTCTTAATCTCTTTTCAGTACAAATGAAGTCTAGTGGACCATCATGACTCACGTTGTTTCTGCAGGTATCCATAGAACTGTCTCACCCCCAACCCTGTGCCCCACTGGTTTGCCAGCCAGGGTTGCTCCTCATGCTCTATAGAGGCTCAGTTGGTATCCAGAGGCTTTTCTGTCTTCATTGAAGCTGAGTTCCCCACTCCAGACTAGGGGCTGGAAGAGAGCTGGGCTGCTTAGGGTCACAGGAAGATTCTGTCATGGTTTGAATATTTGTCATGCTGGATCTTGTCTCAGCTGTGCCACATCTGGTCAGTTGACAACAGCTGGGGCAGCAACTCTGGAAAACAAGGGGCCTGCAGTGGCTTTCTAAATCTCCTAATAAAACTGACTAATCCCCAACTAGCCTCAAAGGATGCAGAGGTGGGGGATGCTCAACAGACCGGAGAAAGATTTAGCTTTCCCTGTCTTGTTCATGATCCCTCCCAGGGGTTATCAGTGTCTCCTGAAAAGGAGCTCTGACTCCTTGGTGAGTATGGGACTTGCAGAGCCCAGCAGAGCCCCAGTGGGAGCCAGAGCGGAAGACACAGAGGTGTTCCCAAGGTGGACCTGTGACTGATGACCTGAACATGCCCGATGCCTGTCTCTAAGATCACACAGCCTACTGGCCACCGCAGCATAAAGTCGTGCCTCTTTTGCCTTTGTCCTGTGTTCCTCTATTATCTCCTGCGTGATGGGAGCCCATTACTCAGAAACACCTCTGTGGGTTCAGGTGTCCTGGAGTTCTTCCCCTTTTTTTGCAGCTTCAGGCCTTGGTGAGAACTGGAACAAGTAGGTGCCACGTGAAGAAGCAAACCCTTTGCCGCAGGCCCTGTGCTGATGGAGGCCTGGGCTGACTAGGCTTCGGAGTGGGTGTTTGTTGCTTATTTATGACCAAAGGATTAACAATACCTCTTTTGAAATTGACATAGACTAGAACATGTGGATAATTCCTTTTGGGGAGGGGGAAGGGTGACTCTTGCTTGCTTGCTTTCTTTCTCTTTCTTTCTTTCTTTCTTTCTTTCTTTCTTTCTTTCTTTCTTTCTTTCTTTCACAAAACAAAAGATACAATTGGTTTCCAAATGCAGTGCGATTGCTAGCAGCCCAATTCGTGACACAGTAGCAGGAATTCACTTGGGTAAGTGTTGCTAAAGGTCACCAGGCACTAGCCCCTTCTAAGTTCTGTAGGGCCACATCCTGTGTTAGCTATTAGGGAGTCACTGTATGTGAGTGGGGATGGGAGGAGGGGGATACAGCAGGCCCCCTGGATCATCAAGGCCAGTCAGAAACTTAGGGCCAAAGAATTCACAGCATAGTGGTCAACTTCAGTTGCTGAAGAGCCTAAAAGCTGAGAGAAGAGGCCAAGATGGCAGAGAAGCAACTGGAGGAAGTTCCTCCTATGACCTAGGGCCACAGGGCAGAGACCACACTTTGGGATGCCTGACAGCCAGTAGTGCACCGGCCCCTTGGCTGGGCTGTGCAGAAGGTGGTAGTGAGGCTGGTCTGAGTGCTGGAGAAGCACCCTGCAGAAGCAGCTGCTGAGGATGCAGGGAGTGGACTACCTGTTGAGTCCTGCTGTGTGCTGGGGTGACAGTGATAGCATGGGCTGCAGACCTGAGGGGGAGGTCTTCCTCCCTTGTCTGACCTCAGCTCTCCTTGATATTCTTCTGAGATATTCTTCTGAGAACACATGTGTATTGGGGATCCCAAACATGACTGAGAATTTGATCTCAAGTTTTCCTTAGTCCCTGCCATTTTCTCCTCCCTTGGCAAGTCCCTACCTGAGTGTGTGGGCACCTGCATGTGCCCTGGCCCAGTGGTGTTCTTGCACAGATAAGGTCACTTCAGATGGAGACACAGGCTGTGAAGAAACTGAAACTGGCTGGCAGAATTGGGATCACCAGGCAGGAGTAGAGGAGGTAGATGTGAAGGACAGGATACCTCACTGAGGAGGTGAAATTTGCAGAGACACAAGTGATCCTCTCGTTCAACCATGCCCTGAGAGTAAGGGGGTGCCTGGAGAGGATAAGTAAGCACCATTTAGGTGGGGAAGTGGGCATTACCAGTGTAAGGCATGGTGACACCTGGGAGATTGGAGTTCTTAAACTAGGAAGAAGGGGCACTCAGAGGTCAGCAGGGCTTTTGTTTTGAGCCCAGGATTTATCAGGGCTTTAGTGCCAGGCTCCAACAGGACACCCTGAATTAACTGCCTGACCTCATTGCTATGGGAAACCCAAGGGACAAAGAGGTCCTAGCAAGAAAGCATGTGGGTGTGTGTGTGAAAGCAAACCCAGGGAGGCCTTCAGGCAGGACCCAGTGTGCAGAAAAAGTAGAAGTGAGTCGGGTATCTCCTTGAAGTGCCCCTGGTGATGGAGGCTGCCACCTCTCATAAATCACTGCCAGCCAGCAGCAGGTTCTCCAGAGCCCCAAGGGTGTTGCAAGCCATCCCTTCCCACGTCACTCACAGAGCCAGGCTGTGACTCTTGAGAATCTGTGTCCCAACTCCTAACTTCTGACTTAGCATTTTGGGATCCATTCCTTGGACATGAGATTCTCTGAGGTGACCCTTTGAGGAGCTTTTCTCTTTATACTCTCTGGGGGCAAAAATGGAGCATCAGGACTGTATATTTGCCTGTGGTGGAGAGCAGAAGGTTGTTCTGCTTGCTCTTTGGTCTCCCAAGGCCTGTGTGCCCACCTCTCCCAAGGGTGGGCTGCCTTTTTTCATTTATGAACCAGAGGCCAGGCAAGATGGATCCTCTCTCTTTGAGGCCTCTGATGGTAAAGTGGGGTCATTACATCTTTACCACGGGGCTGCTTATGTCTTTGGCTAAGGGTCTGGTATTCAGAATCTTCTCAGAAAGTCTGGCTGGGCCTATAAACTGATAGATATTTAAACCTCTGCTGGCCCAGCCAGCCCTCCCAGCCCAGGAAGACCGTGCTTGAGAGATCCAGAAAATTTGACATTGGTAAATCAGGCATGGGGCATAGCAGGCCCCAGGGTTCAGCTCTGTGGCCTCAGCGAGAGTGCCTCAGCTTGGCTTGCTCTGAGTTCAGTCATCTCCAGGTACAAGGCCGCACGAGAGGGAGTACAGTCCAACCAAGTCACATCTGACTGTGCTGAGTGGAGGCATGCAGAAACTTCGGGTTTGTCCCTTGGATGGGCCTGTCTATGATTTAGAATACCATTAATACCCAAAGCAGAACCTGGGGCCAGGGAGATAGCTCAGTGGCACAGAGCTTGCCTGACAAGCACAGGATCCTGAGTTGAGTTCCTGGCACCAAACCAGAACCTTTGTGAGCTGTTTTTTTGGTGACTTTGCTAGAAAACCTCTGAGCCTTGGCTATAGCCGCCTTCCCTCCCGAATGGCTTATCCTGAGTGGTGGAGTGGGGTCTGGCCTCCCGTCTTTGGCAGCTCTGATGGGCTTCTCTGTTCCCTGAGAGGCAACTTTCAAATAGCTCATGTGCCAGGATGCTGGGGAGAAGAGGATGCCTTCCTGTGTCCCAAAAGGAAGGTGCTCGTTGACTCTACTGAGTCGACTCCAGCCTGGCAAAGGGATGAGTGGTGGGAATGCAGGTGGCTGGCACACCAGGCTCTGTTTACTTATACTTGGGGCAACACCTTTTCTTCTCATGTGATATTCCAGCAAGGAGAGGGTCCACCTGGGCCTCCTCTCATCTTACCTTTCTGTCTCAGTGTCTCATGTCCCCAGGGGCACTCAGGTCCCCCAGCCAGTTCTTTTATTTATTTATTTATTTATTTATTTATTTATTTTCTTGTTTCAGAACCTTTGCTTGTTTATTCACTCATTTTTATGGCCGGCTCAGCCCGCCCCGAGGGCAGGGCTGGCACAGCATGTGGTGCCGGGGATCGAACTGCAGCCCCTGTAGCTGCCCAAGCTTTCATAAGCAGGCACTTTAGACCGCTGAGCCATCCTGCTGGGCCCCCTCCCCCAGCCAGTTCTAACTGCATCTACTCTTGGCACCCACACATGCCCTGAGTCTGCTTTGATGGGTGGAACATGGCCTTAAATGGGCTAGTCCACTCAGGAATTCCCACCTAATTTTTGTCCAGAACAATCTTGGGTAGTAGTGGAGGGTTTTGAGACTGGTGGTAGGTAAAAATGAGGACATGCAGATAAGCGAGCCTTTGCAGGAGACCCCTCGCTGGGTGAGCTCTGAGAGCTGCTCAGAAGAACCCAGCAGAAAGGCAAGGCAGCAGTGCTCTGGAGAGCAGCGAAGCAGATGTGGTTGATGCAGTATTACTTGTTCTGCCAAAAGAAGGGAGATCTCATCTGAAAGGGTGTGAGGCTAATTGTCACTCACCAGGGCCCCAGATCTTCTACTTGATTCACAAAGAAAATTCCACATCTGCGTCTGGCTAGTTCTAGGACAGCAGCAAGCAGAAGGCGAGGGCTGCCAAGTTCTAGAACGCAGAGTCCTGATGTGCTACTCACTAGGCAGCGGCCCTGGGCTTCTCACTGCCTTGTTGGGCCTGTGTCATCTCGTTGTGATGCAGGAATTCAGGGACCTAATGAGTGTCCTCCGAGCATTAGAGAAACAGGCAGCCATGTTGAGTGCCCTCGAGGACAGCATCGTCACCACTGCTGCCATCACTTTTTCCACTACTTGTGAAGCAGGATGGCCATTTTCTCCTAAGACTTTCCATCAAGCGTCACTAGAGGTGTCATTGTCATTGGCTTGAGGGGCAGCCTTGTGGGCTGGGGCTGAGAGGCTGTCATAGGAGCCTTTCATAATATCATCTCAACATGAATCATAAATAAATCATGAAGGAGATGATTTATGTGCTTCGTGAGTACTGAGTTCTGGGATATAGTGCGTGCATTATTCTTACCGAGGATCTCAGTGCTCTCTGGCTGCATGAGTGGCGCCTGTTGGCTGTCCACAGGCCAGAAATCTTACTGTATTAAGAGTTAAGCCACAGGCTAGAGGTCACACTGTATTAAGTGGCTGAGCTGCCAGACCCTAGAGCCCATGGCACAGCTGAAAGGAGGTCTTGGGTGTAAGAGGTGGGTTGGAGTTCCCCTTGCTGAAGGAACTTGACTCTGCCACTCTGGCCCTGTGCCTTCAGGAGGCCCTGTGGACCTGCCACCTGGTAAAGGGGGTGGACAGGAGGCTCCTGTCTGACTTGTTATAGTTCTCCATGGTGGTGCCTTTTCCACAAGGGGAAGAACAAGCTCCAGAGGATCTGAGTAACGGGGTTTTGGGTGTTCTTCGGATTTTTTCCATCAGGGAACTGGAGATGCATAGGACTGTCTGTTTTACCTTGCTGAGGGGGCACATCTAGTTCAGGAGGCAGGCCCCCAGCGCCCCACCATTTCTCTGAGCATCCTCTTGGCTCTGGATGCTTTTTGCTACTGCAATGATTGTACCCCCTCAACCTCTCTACATCTGATGTTCCTGCTGGTATATAGCCAGTGTGGGGCTGGGGAGATAGGAGGTGGCATAGGTGGGGTAGGATAGGAAGCCTGGCTGTGTGAAGATAGCTTTGCAGCGACAAGCCCCGGGCCATTTCTCCTTGCTTGTGACTCTGCTTTTGATGATCAGGGTGTGATTCCTCCACACACATCCCCAGAGCCTGACTCAGATGAGGCTTCCCCAGTGGACCAGCTCCAGTTTCGGACTGCAGGGAGCTATCAGTGAGGGAACACTCAGCAGAGATGCAAACCTAGAAGAGTGCAGGTATGGGCAGGGTCCAGGGTAGAATTTGACCAGGTTGTTCACTGGCCAAGCAGAAGACTCCAGAGATTTTCTGGTTTTGATACTCAGTGGCTTTGTACCTGCTTCTCTTTGGATTTGCAGGAATGTCTGGCTTTTAGCTTCTTTCACCTGGGAGCTTCAAGGACATGGCCTCATTGACCATGGGAGCATTGTGGGCACTCAGATTCCAGCACCCAGTAACCCTGCACGCTGGTTTAAATCAGCATGTTCCTATTGAGCACTGTGCAGTGTTTGGGTCAGGGGCTCTAGGGGCACCAGCATGTGTAAAACCCCAACCCTACCTACAAGGATCTTGCCGTATACAGAGAACTGGATGGAAGCAACTGTGTCTATGAAGCAGATACAAGCCAAGTTAGAGAAAGAGAAGGCAATCATATCCTCGAGGACCTGCACTCAATTCTGGATTCCTCCCTTTGTTAGCCAGCATTAGTCACCAAGCACCTGCTTTGTGTCAGGCCACTGTAGGCTCTGGGGATGTAGCAGGAAGGAGGACAGTTAGCCAGGGCCTCCTGGAGGTCAGAGCACCAATACAGTCACCTAGACCCGTGGAGAGGACTGTGCCACGGCCTACGTGACCAGTACTCTTAGCTTTGCTCTCTAAGCCTTAATTCTCCTTACCTGTAAACAGGAGGCATGATGGCCTTTGTAGGACAAAATAAGATAAAAGCAGGGCATTTGCTTTGTACTTAGTATCACTGAAGAAGGGTCCCATGGGCCAGCCAGGCCAGCTTTCAGTGGGGTGACTATAGGCAAGTTGAGGACAGGGAGAGAAAGTTGTGGCCATGTGTTTGGTGCCCCAAAGCACAGAAGTGGGATGTGGAAGCTTTGGAGAGCTCTGGAGGCTGTGAACTGCTTGGGCGAGGGGTCCCCAGGAGATCCTAGCCCATCTTGCCAGCCCAAGAGCCCAGGGCCTGGTGCAGACAGATGGGGCCACTAGTTGGAGTTGACCTCTGTGAGGTTACACAGGTACACTCTTCCTCTCCCTCACCATCAAGAAGGAACCTGTTTGTGCTTGGGCAGGTAAGCCGAGTCAGAAATGGCAGCCTTTTCCTGTCAGGAGTGAGAAGCCAGAGGCAGTGTTCCTCACTTAAGCTGAAAGGAGAGGTGGTTGTGGGTGGCTGTGGCCCCAAGTGATGAGATGAGGGGGCAGGTGACTTCTGCATGCCTTCTTTTCTTGATCTGAAAAATGGAGAGAAATGGTTACTGGATTAGCACATGAAAGAGCTCAGTAGGGCCTGCACCCAGCAGTCTTAGGAAACTTGTCCTAGAATCCAAGACTACCTTGTTCCCTTGGGTGGCTGGGGGCCATCAAGAGAAAGTCCAAACTGTCTAGTCTTGGGCACAGCCAGGCTCTTCCTCTTTTCCATCTTCCAGGAAACTTGTGGCAGGTAGGGCCAGTACCAGGAGTCTGACCCATACATGTTCAAGTTGCTCCTTGTTTCTTTTTTTTTTTTAATCTTTTTAAAAGATTAATTTAGCCAGGCGTGGTGGCGCACACCTGTAATCCCAGCACTCGGGAGGCTGAGGCAGGAGGATCGGTGCAAGTTCGAGACCAGCCTGGGCTACAAAAGTGAGCTCAAGGCCAGCCTCAACTGCATAGCGAGACCCTGTCTCAAAAAGACAAAAAAAAAAAAAAAAAAAAAAAAAAAAAAAAAAAAAGGATTAATTTATGTGGTACAGGGTCTTACTATGTAGCCCAGACTCATAGTAATCCTCCTGTCTCAGCCCTCTCAGTGCTGGAACTACTAGCATGTGTCACCACATCCAGTTTCAGGGGTTGGCATGGCATGTGGTACTGGGAATCGAACCTGGGTCCTTGAGCTTGCCAGGTAGAGGCATAGACCACCAAGTTATCTCCCCAGCCCAAATTGCTGTCTTTTTAAAATGATGCTGATTACCTACTCATTATGTAGCTGCCTCTCGCTTCTCTGTGCCTGGTGATACATGGACCTAGAAACTCTTGCAATGTGGACACCATCATGGCCTCCGTCAGCACTGATCCCATGTCGCTCACTTGGTCTTGCCTTGTGCACACAGGTGGGCTGTTCACAGGCAGAGAAGCTGAGACACCAAGAGTTCAAAATCTTGTCCAAGGGATCTTGGAAACTTGACCCAGAGCTCTAAGTTGGTGACAAGAGATGGGCTCAAGGTCTTTATATCTCAGCAGGCTTGGAGCAGGCTGGTCTTCAGAGTCCTGAGGGAAGAAATAAGGGAATGTGGGCTTATGGTAGGCCTTCTCAGAGAGAAAGGTCTGAGGTAAATGGAAGTGCATGATGAACCCTTGTGAAGGACCTTAAAATTGCCGAGGAAGGCTTCCCACTCAGTGTTTTACAGCCCTCTGACCAGTGCCAGATATTGCCTAGGTGTCTGATGAAAATTGAGAATCTGCCTCTGCCCTGGATTCTGTGTTTTAACAAGATCACCAAGTGTTTCATGGGCTCCTTAGCTCTTGAGCAGTGTTGGAATATAGGAAATGGACCTCTCTGGGAGGTCATCGGTAGAATTTCTTTGGTCCTAGGAGGCCCCCTTGAAGGTTCTTCCTGAAGCTGGGGATGAGGGCATTGTTTTGTCCCTTTGCCAGAACCTTTTCTTTTTCTCTTTCTTTTTTTTTGTCTTTTTGAGACAGGGTCTCGCTATGCAGTTGAGGCTGGCCTTCAGCCTACTTTTGTAGCCCAGGCTGGTCTCAAATTTGCACCAATCCTCCTGCCTCAGCCTCCCGAGTGCTGAGATCACAGGCATGCACCACCACGCCCGGCTTTGCCAGAACCTTTTCTGGCAGTCACTCCGGGGCTGACCTTTCCCTGTTCCAAGGGTTTGGTTCATCTGCCTAGTTGGCCTTCTGCTGCCTTGTCTTCTCTTCTCCCCAGAAATGGCAGTGTGGTTCATGTCAAGAATCATTCACTGTGGCCCTGCCCTTGTTTGGCCAGGCCCTGCCCCTGAATCTTCAGTTAGCATGCACATGAGGACTCTGGTAACTCTTGTCGCGTGCATGGATTGTGCTTGCGCTTTGTGCACCTGTCCCATGGTCCACTGCAGTCTCTGGGTAGGGATGAGGCTATGGAAGGCACAGCTTGCCTGACTGCACCTTGGCCTTGTCTCATGAGGAAGCAGTGATTGAGGTGCCCTTCTGTTTGGTGGCATCTTTTGTTTATGCCAGGCTACCCTAGGACATTGGTTAGAGAAAAAGATAAAGAGCATACCCAAGATAGCTTGTTTCGGGGCCACACTTAGGTGGTCACACAAAGGTGAGGGTGAGCGGGAATAGGCTTAGACTTGAACGTGGTCAGGGCTTGCCAACAGGCAGTTGGTGTTAGAGGCATGGTGGCCTAGTAGTTGCTTAGGGAAAGCCTTTGAGCTGTGATACAAACATGAAAGTTGCTCTGCGTTCTGGCTGAGTCCCTGGAGAGGCTATTCCCACCTGGTCTCAGGTGCTAAAGTTATCAAAATATAAAGTTCTTGAATGAATGAATGAACGAACGAACAAACCAAGGGCTTGGATTCCTCCTCAGTGATCAGATCAGCAGCTACATGAATGACAGTCAAGAGAGGGTAACAGTATCATCGGGAATGTGGCAACAGGCACAGTGCTGTTTGTGTAACTGCATGTTGTCATCCTAAGTATGAGAAGTGGCTCTCTGCTTTGCTCACTTTGTAAAAGAGATATAGTCAAGGTTACAAGGACAGCAATGGCTGCAAGACCTCTGCTTGTTGCATTCCCCTTCCAGAGCCTGGCCAGGGCTTAGGGTTCTGGGCGTGCCTCATCTCGGGTGTCTCTGTGGGTTCAGGCCAGTAGGGATAGAGTTGCCGAGCTAAAGCTGGGCTAGGCCTTTCCTGGGATGAGCATGTGGTGTAAAGACAACCAATCAGGCAGGCTCAGGAATAGATGCCCGGGCCTGGAATGGCAGCTGGGATCTAACAGGATATCACCCAGGAGCCTGGTCTGGCCCTTGCTGTGTCAGCTGTTGGGTCTGTCTAGACAGTCTGAGGTGACAGTTGTCACCTCTCTGGATGAAGTTGGTTAAAATTATTACTGAAGTTAGAGGCTTGAGTTTGAAGTGATAACCCTAAGTGGGACACTAAACGTGGTCTTGATGAATCCCAGCAAGCTTCCCAAAGGGTTGGGGAATTGAGGAAGTGGGTGGAGTAGAGAAAAATGAAGGGCTTCTTCTGTCCCTGCCCTGAACCTTCCCAATTGCCACAGCCTTGAGGACTAGAGACCCCACAGTGCAAGATGTTGGCTGGGCTATATGTGTATATACAAGAGAGTTAGGATAGATAAAAAGCTTGTACTAATATTGTTTAGACAAGATATCAGGTCTGCATCTTGTCTTCTGAATAACTACTATGAAGACAACAATATGATTTGTATTAATTATTGTAACCATCCTAACTTGTTTTGAAATTTTCATTGCTATTTTATCTTTTTTTCTTACTAAAATGAATTAAAAAATTATTTTAAAAAATTAAATTTAAAAAAGATGTTGGCTGTGCAGTTGTTCCAGAGCCCACCAACTAGAGCAGAAATAGGGGGATGTGGAGTTGTGGTGGGACAGAAGGGAGCCATTAGCCCCTTTTCTCTTGGGCCTCTCTGACCTTTAGCCCCTTGAACCAGTGCAGGGAAGGCTATAGGGCCACCCTGGTCACAGGGCAGGACCTGGGGAGCACTCGCAGGGAGCAGACAAGCTGTAGTGTCTGAGGAGACCTGGGGGGATGAGACACATTTCCCTCTAATGTTGTCACCGATATGCCACGAGTGGGCCCTGGGCCTCTGTGGTATTCCGCAGGTGTGGTGCATGTCTCCCAGGAATGTTGACAGCTGTCATCTCAAAACATCTAGATCTGGGGTTATCAAGCTGTGGCCCACAGCCAGGCTTGTTTGCTACCTTGTCACCATGCCTACTGACACACATCACCTGTGGCCAGCCACTTTCGTAGTGTACCAGCAAGGCTGAGTGGCTGCAGAACTTTAGGGCATTAGTGCAGAGGCTCACTGGTCTGCAGGCCTAATTGTTCACTGTGTGCTCCGAATCTCAGTGATCCAGTGTTCCAGTTTCCCTATTGGGAAAATAATTGGTTTTACTTGGCAATTAGTGGGCAAGAATATTATCCCAAAGATGGGCAAAAGCGTTACTAGGACACCTGCATGATTGTCTCGGGCCCTCTCCCATCAAAGGTGTGTACTTGGTCCCTTCCTGTGTTTCCCAAGGGGCAGATAAGACCACTAGTGGGGTGGGGCTGTGGAAAAGGAGTAGCTAGTACCTGGACATTTTGGCTACGAGGCTCCCATGCGCTAGAGTCAATTGTATATTCAGCCTATATCTTAGTGCACAATGTGTGACTTTATTATTATTACAATTATTGTATTATTTTCATGTAAGCTGCCTTACATTTTCTGGGCTGCCTATTCCATCTTTTCCAGGCTCCCCTTGGGTTGCTGCCACGCTTAAGATAGCATGGGCCCAAGCAAGGATCATTCATTTCCTCTGCTTTGACTCACTGCCTCCAGGTTCTCCTGTCCCTTGAAGAATTTTGGTGGGGCCCTTCCTCTCGCCACAGTGGAACAAAAGGCAGAGGCAAATGGCAAGGGCACTCCTCCTGGCAGTCTTATCATCAAAGACACGATGGAAGTTGGCCCTGGCTAGAGACCTGGAAGTCTCTGCTGGGCAGATACATTCTGGTGCTGGAGGTGGATGGCCAGCTTGCAAGTTGCCAGAGAACATTCATTTGTGGTAACAGCTGGGCTCTGCGAGGTGGCTTTGCAGCAGCTTTGTGAAAACAAGGGCGGCATGGTTGGCTCCCGCATCTCAGAGCCTCCCACTGCATGTCTCTAGCCTTCACACCACCTCAAGCTCAGTCAGCAGAGGCCGGCCCTGGGGTGAGGCCGCCCTCGTCTTGGCAGCCTGCAGATTGTTTGTGGCTGAAGTGTCTTTGGGGACCCAGGAATGTGGTTGGAAAGTTCTTAGCATAACCAAGAACCACTTCCATTGCCGCTGTTGTGCAGGCCCTGTTATGAAGCTAATGTCAGCGAGAACATGCAGGGCAAAGAGGCAAAGCTGATAATGAGGAGCCATGCGTCACCCCTTTATTTCTGTTTATCAGTGTGCGTTGGTAGTGCCTGATGTCCACGTACTCACTGGAGGTAGTTGGTGCGTGCGCACCACACTTCGTAACTCTTTTTACAGCCCCTTGCTTTCCCTCTTGTTTCCCTCCCCAACATCTCTGGGAGATGATCTGACCCTGCTTACTGTTGCCGTCTTTTATCGTGCTCTTTCGCTTACTCAGACTTGGGGTTTCTCACGGTGCCTGTGGTTCTTCTGATTCCCTCATTGGCCCCTTGGGGCAGCCAAACAAGGACAGCTCTGTTCAGACTCGAGGGGCATAGTAGCTGAGAAGCAGAAAGAGCAGAGGTGCAGGAAGTCAGATTTTCCAAAGCTGCTTAAACTTAAATGGAGCTCCCAGTGTGGGCATGCTGCTGGAGGTGGGCTCTGTGTCAGCTTCCATCCCAGACTCGGAGAGCAGATGTGCAGCCATTCACTGGAGCTACACTGAGTCCTAGGGACATTCTAGGGGTCTCTGAGAGAGACCTCAGAGATACCAACGAAATAAATTGCAGAGGCATTTATTGCACTCACTGTGTGCCAGACGTTGGTCTACATGCTGCATACCTAGATTGGCCCTGTAATCCTTACGCCACCACTATGAAATAAGTACTGTTGTCAGGCCAGAGTCCTGCAAGGGATATAGGAGTACAGAACCTGGTGAAATGCCTTGTGCAGGGACCACAGCGCCAGCCCCAGGCAGGTGTGGGATTTCAACTCAGACTGTGTGACCAGCAGTGTGTGCTGAGCATGCGTGGCACAGTGGTATCAGAGGGGTGCAGGAGCAGGGGCCGAGGACCAGGAAGCTGGAGAAAGTCCGTTAGGCAGAGGTGGGGAGCATAGGTGGGAGGGAGGAGTGTGGCCCAGGTGTCTCCCCCCTCCAGGATGTGGTCCTAGCTGGTGGCACAGTGACTACTGCTCCCATTGCTGAATGAAAGACAGGCAGTTGGCCTGCTCCACTCTAGCAACTGCTCCACACTAGTTAACCTGTTCCTGGGGCTGGGCTTGTGGCAGTGGCTAGATGGCCCCCCTCAAGCCATGGCCTGAGGCTCCTGTTGAGGTGACCTGGGTTTCTAGCCCTGAAGCCTAGAGCAGCCCAGAATCTGGACAGGCATCCACACTGGCCAGGCGGATCCCCTTCCCTGAACACAGCCAGTGTGTTCTTCAACTTAATGCCTAATGAAGCCCCTCTCCAAGCTCACTGGTGCCCCTTCCCCTGAATAGACAGTGTGCTAGGCAAAGTTTGGGACCCAGTTTAGTTCTGACTGTGGGAAAGAAGTCACAGCTGACTTCTGGACACTGCCCAAGGACCCACCAAGTCTCACAGCCTCTAATATTTGTGATTAGCATGGCCTACATATTATCACAGCTGCTTCAGTGGCCAGGGAGGAAAAGGGCAAGAAGAAAGGAGCCTGCCAGGCCGCACGCGGCTGGGTGACAGCAGGCTGGGAGCAAGGTCTGTACAGGGAATTTGGAGTGGATGTCACCCTGGGACTCTGAGTGAATCACTGGATTTCCCTGTACCTCTACTTGACCGTCTTTAAAATGGGAGTGAAAAGAGGGACTTATGTAAAATAATGTCTGCCTCACACTCAGGACTTAATGGCACATACTAAGTGTCAGTGCTTGATAAATAGTAGAATTTTTTGTCTGGAAAAATAATTTCCAGGTTCACTGACATTTACTGTTTCTCCGGGTTACAGAATTAATGCATATATGTACAAAGTTTAAAGTTCAGGGAGAGGGCCAGTGAGATGGCTCAGCGGTCTAAAGCATCTGCCTAGGAAAGTTCAGGCAAGCGCTAGGCCCGCTGCTCAATCCGTGGCACCACATGCTGTGCCACCCCACCACCCCCAGGGTGGGCTGGGCCAGCCATAACACAAATAACTAAATCAGGTTTAAGAAAAATAAAATAAAATCTTAAAAAAAAAAAAAAAAAAGTTCAGGAGGGCTGGGGAGATAGCTCAGTAGAATAAGCGCTTGCCTGCCAAGCACAAGGTCCTGAGTTCAATCCCTGGTACAATCAATCAATCAATCAATCAATCAATAAATAAATAAAATAATAAAATAATAAAGATGTTGGAAGAAAAAATTGGCTGAGAAACGTCAAGGTACATAAAGTAGAATCCTCTGAAGTCTACCTACAGGCAAATGGCTTCCAATGTTTGATGTAGTTTCTCGCAGTTTTCTAAACAACTGTAACATTGGATGGAGAGTCCTAACATACCTTCTACCCCCCAGGCGTTCATTTATTCTATAGGCTCACATTCAGGGTTTTGTTTTGCTTTATTCTATTTCTTAGTGATATTGAGACAGGACCTCACTACATAGTTTAGGCTGGCCTTGAACTCACTTTGTAGCCCAGCCTGGCCTTAAACTTATGGTGATCCTTCTGCTTCAGCTTTCCAAGAGGTGGGATTACCTGTATGTGCTATGCTTGGCTCAGACTTTATTTATTTATTTATTTATTTGGTGGGACCAGGGTTCGAATTCTAGACCTTGTACTTGGCAGGTAGGCACTTGTGCCATGGAACTATCTTCCTAGGCCCTGGCTAACAATGGTTTTCTTTCTAAAAAGGAGACACAAAAAGCCACTAATTCAACAGAAAACTGTAATAAGAAAAGCAGTTATGTAGTTTAAAAAAATTCTTGGTCTTATGCAAAAAGACTTGATATATTTAAGGCCACCCAAGCCATGCTCTGTGAATGCTCTTATATTCTTATTTTGTAATAGTGCTGTTTCCTTGTTTGCACCACAGTCACAACCCCACCAAGTGCAAGCTGTGTGTCACCTAGGACTTAATCGGCTGTGCTGTGCATGAGGAACGGGCATGTGAGCTGTCCTAGCTGGGCCACACGTTTCTAGCCCATCTGCAAAACAGTCATTTCCCCTGCAGGAGGACTCTGAAGTACCGGCCTGGGCAGTGCATGCTGTCTTTGCAGTTGCACCCCCACACCGCAGTGCAGTCTGCATGTGAGTTGGGACCAGCCATTCTGTCATTTTCTCAGAGCTAGTGCTTCTGTTATGGCTGTGGTGCCCTGGACACCTGTGCTTCCACCACAGAGGGCTCCCCAGGGCCCTCAGCCTCTGTGATCATTCAGTACACATGCAGTTGTGGAGTCTGCTGTGCCATCACACAGCCACATACACCTGGAGGGCATGCTGTGTGGGAGTAGAGCCAGGTGCACTTACGTTATACACGCGTGTCTCCTAGGGTTTGGGACCCTGTTCCGGTGGCTGAATTTAGGGTTCTTTCTGAATTTTCTTTGTGTCCCTGAAGGACCTAGTTCAGTTTTCTCTGTGTCATCTGTTAAATCCAACACATCTTCCAGACAAACTGTACCTGCTGTGAGCTAGGTTCCTCCCTTTTGAATGGATCTGTCCCTGTTGCACATCCCCACTGTGCAGTCACTGCCCTTGGCCCTGAGCATACAGTGTGGTTAAGGACCCTGTTTTCTGGAACTTCCATGTAGTATAGATCAGCAGTATCAGGAGCAAAGATCTTACAGCGTGAGTGGTGTAGAGACAAGGACTCTGGTTAATGAGGCGATGGGCAGAGAAGCAGAAGACTTTCCCTGGAGGGGTGGTGTGAGGGGATTCCAGAGGCTGGCACACGTGGAGGTGGTGGTGGTGGCTGGGCAGGATGCCTGGCAAAGGACTGGTGATTGGGTACCCACTCATGCTGGCCAACCTCCTTCAGAGTCAGGGCCAAGCAGTTCTTTGGATAGTGGTGGGCCGCCTTCTAGAATCCCAGCACTTAGCTCTTCCTCCTTCCTTAGAACCCCGTGTCCTGCTGCTGTTGGCTTTAGAAAGTTAGTGGATTGAAATGTTTTCATGAGGAAAGGCAAAGAACTGTCAGCCTCCAGGGCTCCTAGGTTTCTTATTGACATTCAGCGGGTCTGTGGCCTTTAGGTGCTTCACCTGCCCTGCGCATCTGTGGTGCCGCACCTGCATTTATGTGCAAGTGCTGTGCCTGGTGGGCCGTCTGCTGTGCAAGAGGGAAAATGAGCCCCACCATTGGGTCTGAGTCTGTGTCCCCATAGGCTAGCACAGGATTGCCTAGAAATCTGTGGCTTATGTGTGACTGGAACTCCTATAACCCAGTTGCTATTTTGAGACCCGTGAACTACAGTAGTTCAACTGTTGGCAAAATACTCATGATTCCATTCTTGCCTATCCTAATTTTAAAATAAGTCCAGGTGACCCGGCATGAACTCGCGCAGTCAGTCTGTGAACAAGGAAAGCAAAGTCACGCAGGGGCCACCTCAATCCTGACCCAAAATGTGTGTGAACAGAGGAACTTGGAGACAGGGGAACAGAAAGTCAGAAGTTGGAGGGGCCAAACCCCTCAAGTGCAGCACCTGTCCTCAGAGCTGGCAACTCTTCTGTAAGGGAAGGGAGCCATTTCTCACCACCACCCAAGCTGCAGGGTTGGAAGAGGACCACGGGTCCTGGAGGCAGACTTTCTGGTCCAGGCTATGAGTCCTACAGTGCCTACTACATGTGCAGTGCCCCGTGGTGCTTGGCAGTGTAGTGTAAAAAAGGCGGATCGGGGCATCAGCGCTATTCTGTTCTAAGTCAGAAGCATCCCTTTCCTGGAGCTCATGTTCTAGTATGGTCTGGTTCTGGAGAGAGGAATGCCACTGTTCAGTCCCAGGGGGAGGGACAGCCAGGCCCCAGGCTCTGAGTCATTTTATGATCTGAGCACTATACTGTTGCCTCAAGATGACAGTTGTGCTTAGCGTCTGCCAAGCAGTGTTTAGCTCATCATGTGAGGTTTTGTCATTTAATGCTTGGTAATTATTTCCTTTGATAATGATTTCAGGTCTTTTTTAGTGTAACACCCAAGAGCCTCCAGAACTACACCCCCCCTCTCCCCCGCAAAATATATGGCAGCCCAGCTAGTGGCTGGTTCCTTAACAGCTTGGAGAGCTTATTCTGTGTCCACAGAGCAACCTGGCAACTTCACTTTAGCAAGAGTGCTGACAGGAGCTGTCTGGCCAGCACCAGAAGCCTGCCAGGTAGAAACCAGCCTCAGAGGTTTATTTGCTGAGTTCTGGCCAGTGCTGGTCAGTATAGAAATAAGCTGGAGAATATGGCACTGCCAGCCTCGACACAGATGGCAAGCATTGCAGACCTAGTCACTGCACAGATCACTCCATCTACCCAATACCCTAGAGCCACCTCGTTCCATTTCTTCCTCAGGAGAGCCTCTCTGAGGTGGGCTCTGTGCAGATATGCAACATAAGGTCCTGCCCCAGGTCCTACAGTGAGGAATGGTTAAGACAGGTTTGAATCCAGGACTGTGCTGCTCCCGAGTCTAATCTCACGTGCTGATGAGACCTCACTGGGCCTCTGTGCACTGCAGACAGTGTCAGGTGCCCTAGAAGTGGCATGGAGGGAGTCTGGCTGCCCAGGACCCTGAAGGGCCTGCTGTCCAGCCCTTGCTGCACCTGCCTTTCTCGTGGGACAGAAGGAGCTGCTTTCCCTGGCCCCAGGAATGGATCCTCCAGAAATCTAGAAGATAGCTCTTACTGACTTGCCTGGAACTGTGAGCTTCCCAACAGGAAATCTTCAAGCCCACAGACTTAACACTTTCCCCAAGTGGGGAAGGGGGCAGAAATCATACTCAATTAGTTTTTGAGCTTTTGATTTTTTTTTTTTTTTTTTTTGTGGTACCAGGGATCAAACTCAGGACTTTATGCTTGCCAGGCAGGCACTTACGCTGCTGAGCTATATCCCTGGCCCAGCCCTCAATTAGTTTTTGAAGAATAAGATCCTGACAGTGTTTCGGGGCATATGACATGAAGGCAGTTGGCACTTGAGGCTCCTTTTGCTGAGTTCTTCATGGAGTCCTTGGGCCTCAGTTTGAAAATGTCCTAGCCTCATGGGCACCTGGATCTCTCAGTGCCTGGCAGCAAAGTCTCCCATGGCTACTGCAATTGGGCACTCGAGGGAAGCCAAGCCCTTTGGTCAGCGTTTCCTCAGGATTTGCTTGGCAGGACTCATCCCAGGGTAGCATATCCTGTGTGTGCTGGCAAGACCAGTCGTAGGGACGAGCCTGTGTGTTTCATCTGGAAAGGGGCAGTTGCCTCTCTGTGGTCTGCATAGGTTCCCTGGAACCCTAGCTCCTCTCTCCTGAAGAAATGGAGTCTCTCCCTCACTTGGGGACTAGAGAAGGCGAGGGTGCTATTGTAAGCCCTCCATGAGACTCCTTTGTGGTAGTTGAGATACACACCATCCTTTTCCAGTAACAACGAGACTTTAGCAGTTATTAGCCTTGTGAAACACTAAGGTCACTGGCCTCACTCAGCCTCTTGACTCTGCTGGTGAATCTGCCAAGGTATCAAGGAGGGAAAAGAGTGGATCACAGTCACCCAGAAGGTTGTCATCACTGGTGTCCGGCTGGGACCAGATCAGAGCACAGCTGGCGCCGGGTTCTTCATGGCCAGAGCCTGTGGGAGAGATGCTATGGCTACAGCCACTCTGCCACTGGCAGCAGTGTGAACTTTACTCACCTAGACTCCACTTGGTTTGAGAACTGCATTTGGCTCAGACCTGAGGTGGACTAGGTAATTTTGTGAAATTCAGGTTTTCATAGCTGCTGCCTGGCGCAGCGGGCCAGGATAGACTTGGGCAAGTCTCAGGCCCCAAGTGGAACAGAGGCCTAGACATGAATAACTTGAGAGATGTAGGCCATTTTCCTAGGAGGGCTCATTGTTATTCTACACGGATGAGGCCAAATTGTGCTGCCTTTGAAACTGCCCAGGCATACCCTTCAGGAGCATGTTCTTAGAAGGCAGGGGTCTGTCCTGCTGGTCTCTAGGTCCAGTTGTAGAACAGGATCTGGCACAGATTTGGTGCTTCGCAGCTGGAGGGTGAATACAAGCCAGAGTACAAAGGCCCTCTGCATTGAAAGCAGTCACTGTTGCAGGCTGTCATACTCCACGGGCCAGGCCTGGTCATCATGGCAGCAGGGGCAGTGTGCCCCTGACTTTGCAGGCAGGAGCCAGGTGTCTGCGGGGAGGTTCATAGCCAGCTTTTCCAACCTTGTCTCTCCCAGGTGATCAGTCTCCCAAGACAGAAAGTCAGCTGACCATTTCCCCTGGGAGGAAATGACAAGGCCACTGGCTCGAGGCAAGGCCATGGCCCAGTGGGAGAGTGGGATGTGTGAGCTGGGTCCACAAGAGCTCTTGTGGGCCCTGTGGCTCTTGGCCACAGTGCTGAGGGTCAGGAGCAAGGGTAGGTATAGCGTGCTGTGTTCAAACTGGTGGTCAGAGTAGGCCCAGGAGGACTCAGGTGGCACCTCTGGCTAGTTCAGGCCCTCCTGGCCATGTTGATGTCAGATAGAAATGGAACAAGGAAGAAATGAGGCCCTTGGGATCCTAGCTGCTGGAGGCCTACAGTAGCCCACCATGAAGGTCCTGAGAGCAGGGTGGAAGGGTCTCCTCATCTTGCTTACTTATGGTCCAGAGTGAGAGACTGAGGCTGGATTTTTTTTTTTTTTTTGTCTTTTTGAGACAGGGTCTTGTTATACAGTTCAGGCTGGCCTTGAGCTCACTTTTGTAGCCCAGGCTGGTCTTGAACTCGCACCAATCCTCCTGCCTCAGCCTCCCAAGTGCTGGGATTACAGGCATGTGCCACCATTACCGGCTTGAGGCTGGATTTGATTTTGCCTGAGTACTGGTGTGCAAGTGGCCCTGCTCTGCCACTCCGCCCTGCTGCCCCCTTTGTGCTGCTTGGGCCTCAGGGTGTCTGAGCTGTCTGGCTGAGTTGAGCCTCCCCCAAGGAGCCTGTCAGGGTCTCTAGCACCCACTGGCCTGCACTTTACAGGAGAGAATCTAGGGGCTGGAGAATAAATTACTTCTTGCAGATGGACCTATGCCTTTAAACAAATAGCTTCTAGTGAAGGGACAGCAGGGACATTTAGGACGTTTGTGCTGGGGAGATTATCATTTGCAGAAGGTACAGCTTCTCCTTTGGAGTGGGTCACTGGGGCCACATGAGAAAACAGCACACAGCCTCTCTTTGCTGTGTAAACTCGCAGAGTCTAAGTTTCTTCATCTGTAAGTAAAGGGCAAGGATGACTTTCCTTCTCGGGACAGGCGACCGCATTAGCTGAAGGGCATAAAGCACCTGGCACAGTTGGCTTTGTCCCCATCATCAATCGCCATATCCATCATGATTGTCACCTTCACCATTCATGACTGCCACCAGCACCCTCTACTGTGGAGAGCCCAGCTGGCAAAGGAAGACTTGGGCTGGTGCCTGGCTCTCTGACTGAGAGCCGCAAATACCTGTCCTCGCAGGGGACACAGCACTTGGACTCCTGACTCTCAGGGAGGAAAGTGCCCATTACCTTTGACCTTGTCCAGTGGGTGGAGAGCCCCCCCCCCCAGATCTGTCTCCTTAGTGCTTTCTCTGAGAGTAGAGCAGAGCCCACAGTATCATAAAATTATCCTGTAGTTAAATTAGATTACTAAGAATAAAATATTCTGGCTCCATTAGGGAGAAAAGTCATCTGGTAGATAATTATGTCATCTGTACCTGTCGCCAAATCGTCTCATTGCAACTTTACCTCCCCAGTGCTATAAATAGACTAATAAGTGACTGGAGATCTGACAGCACACAGAAGGGGAGCCAGCCTGGGAGCAAGAGGCCCTGGGGTCATTCTGAGCTCTGCTGTTCTCTAGCCGCAGGGAACCTCAGCAAGTTATACTTCTGAACCTCAATTGATTCATCTGCAAAATAGGCATAACAATGTCTGCCCCCTAGAGGAACATGAGGCCATAAAGTGTAAGAGGGTGCTTCATGGGACCAGTGTGCATTTGGTGGTAGTTGCTTCTGCAGTCTACAAGAACAGAAAGGATAGAACATACATTTCCTGGTGTGGGCCAGGGAAATCATAGGCAGTGTCAGTCCTTGGGCCAGGGTGGGCTGTTCTTTACCCATAAATCCTGCTGCTTCTGGTTGGGCACTGTTGGCAGCTGCCCCTCCCTCACTGTGCATGCTGACTAGGCTCACCCTGGGAGTACAAGCGGAGCTGCTATTGTTCTGGCGGTGCCCTGGCCAGGACTTGGTGGGACGCTTTGGTCTATGGTGGAGGAAATGTGTGCTGGCAAAAAAACCTGTGCTTATGGGGAGGTGGCTGGGGCTGCGTGCTCCTTCCCTCACTGCACCAGGCCTCAGCCAACACCTGGGCCTGCAGCTGCAGCTCCCACTCCCCCTTGCCCCTGGCCTGCTTGGTCAGGTTGGCAACCAGAGGGAGCCATCCTAGCTGGTCAAGATACAGTGCAGAGGCTTCTGCCAACACAATAGGATCTTCCTCTTGGAAGATAGGACTTTTTTTTTTTTTAAATTCAGGGCTAGTTTTCTTCTTCCCACAGCCAAGGTTGAAGGGGCTAGTGCAGAAGGTACCAGTTGGAGCCTGTAAGTCTCAGAGCTGAAAGAGACCTGTTTTGTGTATCTGGGGAAAGTAAGGTCTGGAAAGTGAGGTTAGGCCCTTTGCCCAAGGTCAGGCAGGGAGCCGGTCGCTGCCCTGCCCCTTGGCTTGCTCCCAGCCAGCCAGGCTGCAGCTGTCTCTGCAAGTTGAGAGGATAGATGCTTGGCTCTTTCCGCTGGTCCTAGCCTGTCTCCTCTGCCCTCGCCTGAGCCTCCAAGTTACTGGCTTGTTGTGGTGGTGCTTTCTGCTGGTCTCCAGTGACACTGCACATTCCTCAGGGCTGGGGTGGTTCTTTCTCTTCCCAGGCAGCTTCCCACAGTTGCTAATCCCAGCTGGGCCGGTCAGAGGCAGAGGAGCCCTGAGCAGACAGGGCAGGTGGGCCGGGTATGAGTTTTGTGCCAAGACTTCTAGCTGTAGGACCTTGTGCAAGTTACTTAACCTCTGAGCCTGAGTGCTCACCTGTAGAACAAACAGAGCCCCACTGAGAGCTCTGGTTGGTGTGCACGGAGGTCTGTCTATTGCACAGGTGGTGCCTGGCGCTCAGCAGGTGCCTTCCTGCAGCTCCCTTGAGGATTGATTCATGGAAGTCCTGAGAGGTAGGCTACAGAGTCCACTGTTGCCATTTACAGATGGGGAGATGGCAGCTTGGACGGGAAGGAGATGAGTGTTGACCTCATTGCATGTGGTGGCAGAGCTGGGCCAGGACACGACAGGTTGCACGTAGCTTGGCCTTCCCTACCCCACACCGGCCTTTTCTCTCTAAAAAGGCTATAAGCTTAAGGTTGCTGGCCACATGGGTCTGGAGGCAGCCAGTGCCCATCTGTCCCTCTCCATCTTAGGTATCTGGCTCTAAACTTGGCCCTTTGCCACATCCCAGGCTGTGCTTCTGAGCTGAGGATTTTCTGACATATGTTCCCAGAGTTGAGGATCCTCAGTATAGTTTCCTAGAGGCTGCTCCCCTGCCAGTGCTACCAGAGAGGTTTTCTTGAGGCCATTGTGTCCTGCAGAAGGAGGCAGATTTTCAACATCCCAGGGAGAGCCCAGAATGCAGAAGTCTGGAGGCGGCAGGAGCCAGGCCTCAGCCTGCCAGAGGACATGTTCCAAATGCATTTCCTGTTGATGCTGTCCCTGCCCACGCCCACTTCCTTCCCATCCTTGTCTCCGCTTGGGTCCCCCTGCTGGCTGGTCGCTCAGTGCAGTGATGGGCATGCTCTGCATTAGCCTTCCCAGCTGTCCTGGACCTTATAGGGAGCCCTGAATCATACACAGCTCTTGACACCTGCGTGACAGCTCCCACCACGTGCGTCTGAGGAGACCAGCAGTGGTTTTCCTGCTTCATCACAGGCATCTGCCGCTTGGCCCACACTCAGCCCTTCCTGCGAAGGGCTGGGAGAGGACCGTAAGGGCGATGCAGACCTTCCCGCAGGGTGTGGAGAGAGCACGGGGCATCTCTGCCTCTGCTGCTTCCTCCCTGTGACTCTGGAGGCAAAACCTTGCCTCCAAGCTTCAGCTTCACGTGGGTGTGTTGGCAGTGTTGATTCCTGCTCTTGGGGTTGTTATAAGGACGTCATTATGTTCGTGTTAGTGGTCCTCAGGAAGTCATCTCTCCCGCCTAACTCAAGATTGCTGTTTGCAGTGAATGTGGAGCTTCTGAGTGTACACATCGGATTTTAGCTCCAGACCCCAGAGAGCCCAGTGACTGCAATCTGGGGGATGGGGTTAGGAGCAGGGAAACTGCTGCTGAGGTTGGAGGCTCAGGGAAGGCTGTATGGAGCAGGGAGGCTTGCAGTGGTGTTCTGCTAGCGATTCCTTCAGTTCACTGAGGCCCAGTCCCCATTTATGCAGTAGGATGACAGTAAAGTTGATATATTTCCTCCCTTAGGAAAATAGTCCAAGTGAGATGAGATTGTATTTTCAAAAATCCCCGGCACAGGTAGTGTCCTGCACATGCTGCCCTACTCCTTGCGCTCTGCCCTCTGCTGGTGGGCACAGCTTACTGACCGGCCTCTTCCGCTCTAGGAGCTCAGGCAGGTCTCTGGCAGCTCTGGGCTCCCTCTACTTGGTATGGGGTTGCTGAAGTCGTTGGTTAGGGCCCTGCTGGGAGGCTGACACGTTGCCTCTGTGATGGTCCCTGGGCTGATCTCAAGGGGCTGTCACTTTAGACCTGGAGAGAGTGGCACACATGTATTCACACTTGGACTCTGCTTATCGTAGTCACTTGTACAGCATGGAAGAAATGACAGTGTGCCCGGAATCCCTAGGCACGGGATTCTCTTGTGACTGCTATCAGTCTCCAAAAGCAGCCAAGCAAAGTTTCTCGGGATTACAGGCCACAACTCAGAAGGGAAGTCAGAGTTCTTAGAGGAGAGCTGGATAGAGGTCAAGTCTCCTGGCACTGAGAGGAAACTAGTGGGAAAAAGCAGTCATTGTTACCTGGCTGGAGAGCAGGGACACTCTGCTGGGAACCCTGTGTCCACTGCAAACTTTATGTCCTGTCTTAGGTCTTTAGCTCTTGACTTAATGTTCCAAAGGCCCAGGGATGGAGCAAAAGGGCCAGGGTAGAGATGGTTGTAGCTGTGTAGCAGCAGGGGAGCCTTAGTCAGCCTGGGCATGATCAGCAGGCAGGTGCATTTGTTCTTGTTCCCTATATGCCTCGCTGTGGAACTGCATGCTTGTCTACTGCCCCCGTCGGGTGTTTGAGGCCCAGGTAAGATGTTTGAGCCCACCCTGAGCCCCTTTTCTCTTTTCTTTGTTCTTTTGCCTCTGTCCCCTCTCCTCACCCTGCTGGTACTCTCTCTCTCTCTCCCCACTCACTAAGTTATCCAGGCTGGGCTTCATTCTCCCACCTCAGCTTTGTCGAGTGCTGAGACTACAGTTGTGTCCCATTCACTGCACATGGCTGAAACATTTCTTTGCAAGCCTAACACAATGCCAGCCACTGTTGCAAAGGTGACAGCACAGTGGACATTCTCAGACCCAATGCTGTTGCCATTTGGGTGTTACCCTTTTTTGCTGGGAGGATAGAAAGCTGTTCTGCATTGTTGGCTCCCTGGATCCACCCACTAGGTTGGCAGTTCTCAACCTGTGGGTCGCAACCCGGGTGGGGGTCAAACGACCAAAACACAGGGGTCGCCTAAAGCCACTGGAAAATACATATTTAAACACATGCTATGCCATGGTGAAATGTTATTTATTGGAATTAGTAATAAATATTTCTCAACGTATAATTTTTTGGTTTGGGGGTCAGTGCAACATGAAGAACTATATTGTAGGGTCACAGCATTAGAAAGGTTGAGAACCACTGCACTAGGTGCTCATGCAGTGACTGCTCCCTCCCAGTCAGGACAGGTGATGGTCACCTGGAAGCAGCATTTTTATGGCCGAGAACTGGAAAGGTGCAAGTCCTGAACCAGCCTGGTGACAGCAGCCGTCATGGCTGTTTGCTTCCTTCAGATAAGGAAGGATCCTTCTGAATCTGATAATGACAAAGGAGAGGTACCTGCTTGGACCCTCCTTGGATAAAACATGATATGGGGTGGGGTGGAGCTGGGCAACACAGCATCTGTTTCCTGGAGACATGGATGGTGCAGGGTTAGCTGCCTCCTAGGATGGGTTCTTTTTAAAAAAAACATTGTTTGGTCTACATTTTCTTTCCTATCCATCCCTGAGCCCATGTCCCCAGGATAAAGATAGTTAACATTGTCTGGTGGCTTCTTGTCCCATTTCTGCTGGTTCCTGGATGATGCCAGGGTCTCCCCGAAGCCCCTTCCATGAGGCCAGGCAAGCAGGCACTGTGCCAGACAGCCGCCAGCAGTGTGCGTTGCTGCTTTTCATAAGAAAGGGCGCCTAAGTCCCAGTGCCAAAGCATGGAGCCATCTTGCCCATTAATCAGGATTTCACGATTCTTGGAGAGATCTTAGCAACCGCCTGGCCAAAGCCCTACTCATTTTACTGTCACCTGCCTGCTTTCAGTGCCGGCCAGCACCCACTACCCTTGCCACCGGCTGGGGAGATTGTCCAGCGAATGGGACAGGGCACTGCCACATCCAGGCCCCTGCTGGAGCCTGTTTTAAGGGCCATGTCTTTGTATTTTTCTGCGGATTGAGGAAGTACTTGATTAGAATTAGTGTTGTTTTTATTAATGCCTTCAGTTTTTCGTTTTAAAAAATTAAGAAGGAAGCTGGACCAGTATTCCTGCTTTTCAGAGAATAAACAGCAAATGTGGCCATAGGTGGAGATGAGGGCGGGGCCCACCCTGTAGCCAAGGCTTCAGGGAGTTCCTCTGCAGCTGTCCTCTGCAGGAAGGGCTCAGGCCAGCCACTTTCAGGCCACAGGACCTTGGGAGTCCTCCCTAGTAGCTGAGCCTGGTCCTAGTCTGTCTCTGCCCCCGGAGCAGGAGACCTCTATGTGACTTGTGGGCCTGGTTTCTTGCCCTGTGGCACATTCTTTGCCTCATTGCCTGGCTTTGCAGGGAGAATGAGGTGGCCCCTCAGGATGCTGGGTGAGGCAGGGGTGACTTTGAACCGCTGGAGGGCAGCTGTTCTGGGCGGTGCTAGGTCTGCTGCAGAGGAGACAGCAGAGCGTCCTCTCTGTCTCTGCCTGACCAGGGGAAGCTCTGACTGGAAAAACCAGCCCCTGTGGCCCTCCTCTGCCTCTCCCTTTTTGCAGGCACACTGCCACCACCCTTAGGACCCCACCATCCTCCCAGGCGAGCTCCAGGGCTTTGCTGATAATCCGCAGAGCCATCCAGGAAACTGAAATCCTGCGCCCTCCTGCAGCCCTGGGAGGTTGCTTCCCAGGCCACTCTCTGTGGCCAACCCTTTGAGCAGTGCATTTTAAAGTCATTCTTGCAGGGAAGAGCGTGCACTAATTTGGAGAAGGGCTCCTGAATGCCAGGCAGGTCAGCCGGAATTAACATGTGTTTTGCTGAAAGAACAGATTTGCCACCCACATCTTCATCCATGTCTGGGCTGGGGCTGTTCTGGAATACTGTAGGGAAGGGAGGGAAGTGAGTTGTCCCAGGCCTCCCATGAGGGTTCTGATTTGCCCTTAAAAACCTAAGCTTCTGGATCTGCTGGCAGAGCATTGGGGGGCTGTAGCCATTGGTGGCACTAGGGTGAGTGATCACAACCTTAGCTGCAATGGGGCACCTTGTGGCCAGCTGACTCAGCAAACATGCCTGTCTTCTCACAGTTTTCCAGAGAATCTGAATGAGCAGGCTGTGGTTAAACAGCTGGAAGGTGGACAGCCTAAGGTCTCCTCTTCCCCCAGCTACGACAGTCTCAGCAGTGACCCCTGCCTGGTGGGCTGCCCTGGGAGCAGCTTATAGGCAGGTCTGTGTGCACTGCAGGCTGGCCCAGCTGACTTCTGCTCCCCACCAAGTTTGGAGGCCTCAAGCCAATGCAGGAGACATCAGTATGTTCCAGGAACCTGAGGGAACAGCCTCTGCCAGGCCGGATTCCCAGCTGGGGCCCTGCTTCTTCCCTGTTCTCTGTGGCTTGGGAGATGGGAAGATGGGGAGTGCTCTGCAGGACCCGTCCTGCTAGCAGGCACAATTGCACTTCGCCTTCAGCCTTTGGTCTTCACCCCTCTTGAGGAGCAGCCTGGGAGGGAACCACACTTTTAATTAGCCTGGCTGCTCTAAAGCTTGGGGAGGTGAATACAGCTCCTTGCCTTTGGAACCTGCTGCCAGTGGACACAATGTAGCTGTAGGAACTAAAACAAGAGAGAGAAAGGCCCACAGCCTCAGATTTTTAATTGGCACCGTCTTGCCGGCCCTGTGCCCGCCTGCTGACCCTCCTGGGTCTCTGTTTGGGCGGCTGGTCCCAGGCAGCAAGGGATGGAGTCTTTCACATCTTCAGACTGATTTAAGTGGACCTGTATAGATTCCTGCAGCCACACTGAAAGAGCAAGGCGCAATCACTGTGCCCAGAAAGCCTGGGAAATCCGTCAGCCACCTGCAAGTGGTGAATAGCAGGAGCTGCTAAGAGCAGGCAGAGCCGCCTGGCTTCTGTGGCCCCACAGCCCTGCCTGCCTTGGAGAAAAGATTTTTCTAAAGCTGCAATTAATTTTTCCTCCCAAATCCATTGGAAGTTGCTTTCTTGCTCTCAGCTGGGTGAGTGTGATCCTCGATTCTACGATTTCCCTTTAACCTGGGCTGCACTGATATTTCTCTGGAGACAGAGTTAGTGTCATTTCCTGTCAGCCATCAAGGAAAGGATTTGTTTTATGTCTTTTTTTCACTTTTTTTCTAATATCTTCTCAAGCTAATAGTGATTAAAGAGGCACAGGTCAGTGATTCTGCCAGGACAGGTCCTGATATCCCTTTAGGAAAGTCTGTTTTTTTGCTTTCACAAAAACATTTGAGGTCTCCCTTAGTGAGGACAGTGCCCAAGATTAACTAGGAAAAGAGCACAAAACAAAAAGTGGTGGGCTGGGGAGATAGCTCTGTGGCACAAGTGCCTGCCTGGCAAGTGCAAGGTCATGAGTTTGAACCCCAGTCCCACAAAAAGTGGAGAGGCAGTTGGCCTGTCTATCAGGATTGGATGCCACAGTCTAAAGAGGGTGTCCAGACTCACCCCACTCTGCCAGTGCAGTTGTGGCAAAGTGCTTGCCTTATGCTTATGGTTATAGTGAAAGTCAGTTTTAGGGGTGTGAGAGAGAGGACACCTTATCTTCCTTGAATCACTGTCCTTTAGTTGCTTCAGCATCTGTGAGTAGTAGTTATGTGTGTACCTGTGTCCATGGGAAGTGCTGACCCACAAGGACATCCAGTTCTTAATGCGCTAGGGGACACTGCTGCTGGAGGGCAGTAGTCCGGCTGGCTGTGGCTGTAGCTGAGTGGCAGGCCTGGAAGCCACCCACGCACTGTCTGTTGGGGCAGCATTTCTAGGATGCCACCCTTTGCTGGGTGGGCTGTGCAGCAAGAAGGAGGTGCCAGGCTTGCAGTGGTGGCATCTGTAGTGTGGCAGGCTGTCTATCACAGCCAAATCAGATCTCTGTCTCTACTACCCAAGTCTTGAACCTGGCAGAGCTGTCATGAGAGGAGGCCTGTCCCCGGGGATTTATCCAGACACTGGCACTGGGTTTTGTTCTGTCTGGGATCTTAGCCTTCTTAAGGCCCCGAATGGCTTGCAGAGCAGATTGTGACAGAGTCACATGCCCAACAGGACAGTGTTCTGAAGGGCGTAAGAATGACAGCTCTGGGCCCAAGCCTTCTGGCCACTTGGGCTCCAGCAGCTCCCTGCTTGAACATGCACCCCATTTGCAGGGTACGCAGCGCCTCATCGGGATGGTGCATGCCCTAAGGCTGCCCACTGTCCAGCCAGTGACCTTCACAGACTCTTCAGCCTCTCAAGGTCTCAATTTCCTCATCTATAAGATAGGAATGCAGGGCTGGGGAGTTAATTCGGTGGCCTAAGTGCCTGCCTGACAAGTGCAAGGACCCAAGTTCAGTCCATGGTACTGCATGCCATGCTGGCCTGAAACTGGGTGTGGTGGTACATGCCTGTAGTCCCAGTGCTGGGCAGGCTGAGATAGGAGGATCACTATGAATCTGAGCTGCATAGCAAGACTCTGTATCAAATAAATTAAAAAAAATTAAAAACATAAGATAGGAATGCAGACCCTGGGAGGGTCTGAAGGAGCCACTGGCCCATGGCATACTAATAAACTCCTACTGCAGTGCTCAGCCCACAGTGTCTAGAACCTAGGAGTGTTAGGTGGTGTTGTTCTGCTTGGAAAACAGCAAAGAACGGGCCTGTCCTTTTAGAGTCTTTATTTCCAAGCTCCTCTTGGGTCCAAGTGAATGTGGGCTGTGGTTGATGTCATAGTCCAGCAGCTCCTCTGCGGTAGCCACATGTGCCTTTTCCAAATCACTAGACGTTCTTGCAAGAGAGGAGGCTCACTTCCTGAGTTGCGCTCAGCCCATACAACCTAAAGGCCTACCGGGGGCGGGCATTTTCAGGGCCATGGGGACTCAGAGTCCCCATGGCAGCAGCAGCGTTGGTCATTGTAGGAACTGCAACATGTTGAAGCGAGGCCAGAATGGTGGAGGAGGAGTGTGTGCTGTGTGTGTGAGACATGTGCACGAATATCCCCCTGGTGGAGGGACTGGAGCCTAGACCGGGTCCCACAGGAAGCTGCTATGGACTCTGCACCCAGGGCTGTCCTACCTGGAGGACACTGCACATTTCTGCTTTGCCTTTCAGCCTCCCTTGCTCTACACCTTTCCTCACCTGGAGGCTGGCTCCAGGGGCAGGTGTCTAGGGATGGGCTTCCCCCTTTCCACAGCTGACTGCGGTGGATCAGCAGCAGGGCACGCCTCTTGCTGGGCTGGCTGCTGCCTTGCTGGTATTCTCTCTTCTTTCCCTTCCTTCTGATCTCGGGAACAGTGCTCGGAGGGTGGTGGCGCCTGGTCCTGGACTTGGTCCTTTGGCTTTTACTCCCTCCCACTTTCATCCTTTCTGTTCTTGGCGGGAGGGATCCTGAGGTTGTAGCGACAGTACCGCACCTCCCATGCTTGATGTGAGGCTTTGGTGGGGCTGTCCGTCGAAGCTCAGAGTAAACGTTTAGTAAATGTTGGCTCTGTAATCATACAGAGGTCTATGGCTGCCAGGACATAATAAACCCAGAAACAGCCTTTGTTCCCAGAAGAAGGTAAAATTCCAGGTAGTGATGGACAAGTGGCTTCTGCTCACTTCCACTCAGGAGTCAATTTTCTTTATGAGTCAGTTTTTACATGGAAGTTATATGTGGGATTTAAGAGTGTTTTAAGGAGCTCTGAGACGTGCACAGTTCTTAGGGGGAACCTTGAGGCCCTCCTTGTCTTGGGCCTTCCTTGCCCTCTCCAGGGCTGAGTCCTGGCTAGTGAACATACTGGCCTTCCTCTACCCTGGAGCTGCTGCCTTCGGGGATATGGGTGAAGGGAGGTGAAGGGCCTGAGGCCATGCTGGAAAAATCTAAGGATGCACTCACAGAGGTGTGGCCTGGGTCCTCCCTTATGCCCCCTCTTTGCCTCTACACCTGGTGTAGAGACTATGCCTGAGGGGGGCCTTTAGCTGTTGTAGTGGGAGAGAGAGAGAGAGAGAGAGAGAGAGAGAGAGAGAGAGAGAGAGAGAGAGAGAGTGTTACTGGGGATTGAACCCAGGGCCTTCCTACCGACCTATATTCCCAACCATTTTTTATTTTGTGACAGGGTCCTGCTAAGTTACCCAGTTGAGGCTTGAACTTGCAAATCTTCCTAGCTCAGCCTCCCAGGGTGCTGAGATTATAGATTTGTGTCACCACGCCTGGCTTACAGTCTGGAAAATTTTCCAAATGTCAGGCAGGGCTTGTGGGGGGAGGGGGAGGCTTGCGTTTCTGCTGTCCTGAATCTGGATGTTTCTGGGAACAGCGCAGTGGAACAGGATGATTAAAAGTGTAGCCTTTGGTGCCAGATTCACGTTTGGGTATGGCCCAACCTCGGCCCTGTTTGCCTGGACCAACCTTGGCCTCTCTGGTGCAGATAGGGAGGCAGCAGGGCCTGTCCCAGGGTAGACGAGCTAATGGAGGAGAAAGGTTGCCCCAGTCAGTGCCTGCCCTATGCATCTGTCTCAGGCGCATTAACTAGAATTCCAAAGCTTCTTGGACCTTCTGAATGCCTGGGGATGCAGGAGCTCTTTGTAGATTCTGCCAGGTACTTAACAGTAATGAACAAAAGGGAAAGAAATAGAAAGGGAAAAAATAAGTGTATTGGAAAATGCAGTTATGTTTAGGTGTGTCCCTGGGAAAATCAAAGCAACAGTGACCTGCCCTGGCCAGCCCTTCCGGAGCCTGTGGTCAGGCCTCCAAGCAGTGCCACATTCTGCTGGGTACACTGAGAACTTGAGGTTGGGTTTCTACATGAACCCTCTTTTAATCTGGTCTGTATAGTAACCCCCAAGATCAGCAGCACCTTGACATCAGGGCTCTGAGGGTAGAAATGACTTGCCCAAAGCCATTCAGCTGGAGAGGGGCAGAGCTCCACTCCTGTGCCTGCTTGGAGGCAGAGAACATACTCTGGGCTTGGTCCTTTGTAGCTCTGGAATTCTCCTGGCACCTTCTCTGTCTTTGAAGGAAGCAGCTCCTAGCCTGGAATCTTGCTTCCTTTGGGACTCTCTTGTAGGTTCGGCCTGGTCCTGGTGGAGAATATAGAGCCCATGCTCCATCCCAGCTGCCCAAGAGCATTGCACTGGCATGCTGGCCATTAGGGCACCAGATAATTTGGAGAGATGGGACTTGGGCCAGTGATCAGGTAGCCATCCTAGGAAGGATGGTTAGAGGGCAGAAGTCTGTGTCTCTCCACGCCCCACCCCATGCTAAGCAAGTGCTTTGCTTGCCCTGGGTTCTAACAGATCCTCCAGGGCTCAGGGGGCATGAGGACCTCACACATTTTGTCCCTGCCACTCACTCTGTCTCTGTGGGTGGGGCCAGCTAAGCCCAGAGAAGCAGAATGTGCCCAGGAATGTCCTGCCACACCTGCCAGCGGGCAATGTCCCTGGCCATCTGCCCTGCCTGGGCATGCTGGGACATGCTGGCCAAGCCCACTGCCTGCTGCCCTGTGCTTACCTCACAGGGTTGTGGTGGCCAGCAGAGGCCCTGTGGCCTCTTCCATCCCCCACATGCTAGGGATTTCTGCCCTTAGGGATTGTTGTTGGTGGGGTAAGTAGGACCCCTCAGTGTGCTTCCATATGGGTGCAGCAAGTTGTGTTTGAACAAAAAACACCTGAGCCATACACTGAGCTCACTTTAGTCTCATTACAACCCCTTAAGGAGAGTTTTATTTACCCATGTGACAAATGGAGAAACTCAAGTTGCAATAATGGGCAAAGCAATACAAGTCCTGATGTTAAAGGCAGTGTTCCACCCCAAATGGATCAATGTTTAAACTCTTCATTCAACCACCTGGACTTGTTCCTGCAGGCTCTCCAGAGAGAAGAACCCAGAGCCTTACGGGGTGCTGCCAGCGGCCTATGGCATGAGGGCTCCAGGATGGAGGGAGTGGCTTCCCTCTGCTGGGCACAGGCTTCAGAAAGGATTTGTGGACACGAGGGGGCATTCTAGCTGGCCTGTGAATGTGCCAAGTTTCTTAAGGGAGAGGCAGGTTTATTTTGAAGGGAAGAGGTCCTGGCCTGGGAAGGCACCCATGGGAGAACTTGGTGTCTCCAGTGGAGCCCAGCTGGAGGGCCTGAGTGATCTGGGAATGGGGCTGGCAGGCCTGAGCACACTGTAGGCTGAGCCGCCAGCCCTGGAGCAGGCCTCTGCTCCTTGTCTGTGGGCATGGAGAGCACAGTGCTGGGTCAGGTTCGCTGAGCTGTGAGGTGTGCTCTTTGGGTCTGGAGCTTGAGGCGTGATCTGGCCTGAAAGTGGCTGCTCGGGCTGCTGTCTCGGGTTTGGATTTGGTGCCCGGCTTCAGGTCACATCCCAGCTGATCCCCATATAGCAGCCTCTTGGTGCAAGGTATGGCACCTAGGGTTCATGCCCACAGCTCTCATGGCAGAGACGACCCAGAGCCAGCAGGACTTTTTCCCAGGACACGCCCAGCATGTAGCAGGCTGGAACCAGAAGCCAGAGGCTCTTGAAAGGTGTTTAGCTGCCTCCCATTTTTGCTCTGAGGCCAGCAAGGGTAACCTTTTGGGCTTTCTCAGGTTGGAAGCCCAGAGAGGGCAAGGTTTGCCTGTGTTTGCCCAGCAGCACACTTAGGTGTCATTTCTGGTGTGGTCCTGCAAGGAAGAGTGGAAACATTCTGCTAACTGGAAAGGGCAGCCTGTGAGGGCTCATGGAGACGGTTGCTTCTGGAGTTTTCTGAGCTGAGGCTTATCAGGGCAGGTCCATCAGGCAGCTGAGTTTCTGCCTTTTCTTCATGACTTATTGACAGGAAAGAACATCTGTCTGCCCCAAGTAGAAAGGAAATCTTGCTGACTTGGAGGTGTCTGCTTCCTCCCTGTTTGCTGGGTGTAAAGATACAACAGGTGGACGTGGGCTCCAGCTTCACATGTACTAGCACTGTGGCCACCCGAGCCCATGCCCATCCTGTGTACCACAGTGCTCCTGTAGCCACCAGAGCTGCTGGCAGACACCAGGCCTGTTTTCCTGGAATCGTTTGTGACAGAGGAGCAGCCTCCCCTGCCCACCCACACTGGACCCTCAGGAGGAGGCAGGCACCTGTGGTCCTCGGGGCCCCAGAAGTCCAGCCATTTGTCCTGGAGTAAGAAGCTGGACAAGGGCTGATAAGGCAGCTGGAGCATTTGAACCCCTCAATAGCAAATATTTCTTGGGGACTTCCCTGCCCTCTGTGGTACAGAGACCCAGGCTGCGTGGTGCACTGCACATGGGGCAGTGTATGCGTGGACTCGACCACTGGCCATTCAGAGGCCTGCCCCTTTCTGCTGTTTTCTTGTCCCAAGCTTCTGTGAAGCGCACATTTAAATTTGGTGCTTATTAACTGCAAGAACTTAGGACTGCTAGGGTTTTTGTCCACACAGTTTTGCTAAGCCATTTTAAAAATGTATAAGCTTTGTTCATATCAATAAAGAGAAAAAGAAAAAAACTTTCGAGGAGAAACATCAAAATATTTTAATTTGGAGATGGGATGATCATTTGAATAAGATTTTGGGGCCTGGGATAGCTCGGTAGAATAAGTGCTTGCCTGGCAGGTGCAAGGGCCTGAGTTCAATCCCCAGTTCCAGAAAAAAAGAAAGAAAGAAAGAAAAAAGAATAAGATTTTGACCTTTTCTTCATAATTTAGTATAGTCCCACCTCTTAAAATAAGGAGACACATCCAGGTCGACATGCACGTCTGACTTTGGGTAGTGCCTTCACATGCTTGGAAGCCAGAGCGGTAGACCCAGCAAACCCTCAGGCTTTCTTTCTCTCCTCCCACTCAGGTTCATTACTTTTTTTTTTTTTTTTTTAAACGCTGTGTTAGCTCTCTGTAGCTATGACAGAAATGTGAGTGAAGCAACTTACAGAGTGGAAGCGTTTGTTTTGGTTCACAGTGGCAGAGTTGTGGTCACTTGGCACAGTACATGGTGGCTACAAATGGTAGATGAGGCCTGTTCAACTCGTAGTGCCATGACTCCAAAGAGAGAAACAGGAAGGGACCAACACCCCTGCCCCTTCCAGAGCGGTGCTCCTCAAGGGCTTGACTTCCGTCCATTTCCCAAAGATCTCCCCAGTATGCTGTAGACTGGGAAGGAAGCCCTCAACACAGGCCTTTCAGAGACACCCCAGAACTATGGACACTGTAGTGTCCTTTTGGAGTTCTGTGTACAAATCCAGGCAAAGAGGAATTTGGATTCTCACTGTGTTCTTCCTTAAGCAAAAGACGGCCTGCTATCTACGTACCTGCTGGTACCTTGCTTTCTTACATGATAAGCGCTGCAGGCTTTACTGTGGCAGAAGTGAGCTGTGTGCTCCCCGTCCAGGGGCAGGGTTAGTCACATGGATGTGCCTCCTCTCGCCCAGGCCCCACTCATGGGCCCCTGAGCTCTTTCCAGTCTTCTTTAGCCCTGCACTGCACTGTGCAGGAGTCCTGTGGATGTGGGCAGCTGTGTCTCCTGTGAGGTACAGGCTGCAGGGGCCATTCTTGGCTGCATTTGAGGGGGTTTCTCTCTTGCCACCTCCTCAACTGAGCCTGGCTGATCATTTGGTTTTTGCTAACCAGGTAGGGAACAAGTGCTTTCTCTGTGTCATTTTAGTTCGCATTTTTCTAATTAATTGAGCACTTTTCATATGTTTAAAACCTGGTGTGGTGGCACATGCCTGTAATCTGAGCACTTGGGAGGATCACAGAGTTCAAGGCCAGCCCAGGCTTCATAGTTCAAGGCAATTACATACATAGTGAGGCCCTGCCTCAAGAAAGAAAGGGGTCCAGCGAGATAGCTCAGTGGAGTAAAGCGCCTGCTTAGGCAAGCTCAAGCTATGTGCAGGAATAGCGGTGGTTTGATCCCCAGCACCACATGCCACACTGGCCTTGCCTCCAGGCATGCTGAGCTGGCCACCTGGTGGTGCACACCTCTGATCCCAGTGCTGGGGAGAGTGAAAACAGGAGGATCACCATGAGTCCAAGCTGCATAGTAAGACCCTGTAACAACCAAATACGTTTTTTCTTTAAAAAAAGGGGGAAGGAGGAAAGAAAGAAGGAAAGAAAGCAAGCCATTGTTCTTACATTTGCCTATTTAAAAACTAGAATCATTCGTCTTTTTCTTTACTGTTATGTGTTAAAAGGATTAATGTTGCCTGTGGTATGAGTCACATGTATTCACTTATTTTTTTTTTTAATTTTTATTTATTTATTTATTTATTTTTCTTGTTTCAGCTCCTTTGTTTATTCACTCATTTTTTATGGCTGGCTCAGCCCGCCCCAAGGGCAGGGCTGGCGCAGCATGTGGTACCGGGGATCGAACCGCAGTCCTTGAAGCTGCCCAAGCTCCCAAGCAGGCGCCTTAGACCACTGAGCCATCCTGCCGGGCCCCCTATTTACTTCTAATTTGTTGTTTTTCTTTTTCTGTATTTGGGTCTGTAATTCCAGCTCTTGGGAGGCTGTAAACAGGCAGATCACTATGAGTCTGATCTTGTAGTGAGACCCTGAACATCCTATAGACCCTTCCCTAAAATATAAAAAATAAATTTATGTATTTGGTACAGGGTCTCACTATGCAGCTTGTGTTTTTCGTTTTTGTTTTTGTTTTTCCCAGAACTGGGGATTGAACTCAGGCCCTCGCACTTGCCAGGCAAGCTCATATTCTACAGAGCTATCTCCCCAGCCCCTTATTATGCAGCTTGGACTTGTAGTGATCCACCACACCCAGACTCGGAGGCCAGCTCAATGTGCCTGAGGGTGGGGCCAGTACAGCATGTGGTGCCGGGGCTCAAACTCTGGTCCCTGAGCTTACCTAAGCAGGCAGTTAGTCCACTGAACTATTTGTTCTTTGTTTTCTGATGCTGCTTCTGGCATTTTGGAACTTTATTAGTATATAATCCATATGCCATAAGTTTACCCATTTCAGATACACAGCTTAGGAATTTATGGTGTATCCACAAAATTGTCCAGTATCGCCACAGTCTTAGAATGCTGCTGTCAGCCCCAGAAGTGGCCCAGTGACTATTGACAGTCATTTCTCATTCCTTGGCAACCACTCTTCTGCCTTCTCTTTATGGATTTCTTTACTGTAGATGTTTCATATAAATGGACTCACAGTAGTGGTCTTTTGTGTTTAACTTCTCTATGCATAGCTTTCAGGAGTTACCCAAACTATGTAGTACACATGTGCACGTCAGTACTATGCGCCTTTCCTTGGACTAGCGCTCTGCTGTACAGGTAGACCGTGTTTTACTTATCCACTCACTGCTGCTAGGCTTGTACGGTGTTCCTACATTTTGGGTATTACGAGTAGGTAGCACTGCTCTGAAGATTTACAGGTCTGTGAACGGACATTTGTTTTTATTTTTCTAGGGCATAAACCTAGTAGAGAATTGCTGGGTTTTGGAACAACTGTTTAACGTTTTGAGGAACTACCGAACTACTCTCCAAAGTAACTACCATTTACTCTCCACTCACACGCTTTCTGTTTCTTTTTACGTGTCTATTTTATCAAATTTATTATTTCTCTTATAGCTTGGGATTTGGAGATTGAGAAAGGCCTTTCTCTCCCAAGATGATGACAAAATTCTCCTGTCTTTCCTTCTAGTGACTTAACAGTTTTATATTGCAATCTGGTTCTGTGGCACTTATCCTGCGTGTGGTGTGAATGTGGACCTGTTCTCCTTGAAAGAAAAAAGGACCCATTTGTCTCAAGACTATGTATTAAAAATTCCATCTTTATAATAAGCTGAGTCTATTTTAGAGTGTTCTCTTATTTCACTGGTCTCCTATTTCATTAGTCCATTTATATGTGTGTTAATATACCCTTTTAATTATTAAGACTTTATACTAAGTTTTAACCTATTCTGTGGTATAGGCCAGTCTGGTAGGCTTAGTTTTTCTTTCTTTTTTTTTGTGGGACCAGGGTTCGAACTCACGACCTTGCACTTGCCCAGCAGGCACTTGCCCAGCAGGTACTTGTGCCTTGGAGCTATCTCCCCAGCCCCAGTTTTTCTTTCTTTACAAAGCTTTGCTGATTAATCTTGCTTATTAAAACCTTGAAACAAAGCAGCTTGCCTTAAGATCATGGGGTAAGGAATGCTTTACTATTTTAGATTGGGATTTTATTGGACTTTTGAATTAATTTGGGAAGAACTGACACTTCGTCAGGGTAACTCTTCCCATTGATGACCCAGGATGATGTCTACGTGTTCGGTTCTACTTTGCAGTTTTTTCAGGGTTTTATCAGTTGTGAAAGTTCTTAGACATTTATTTCTAGATACTGAGTCTTTTGTGTTGCTGGCCTGCTTCTTGCTCTTCAAAGTCTGTTTTTGTTATAAACTAGGGCAGCTGAGTATACATTCTATACCAAGAGCCAGGCTCCTAGACCCCTTTCCAGCCAGTGCCTTGTGCACAGAGCCATGGAGAGACAGGGGAGGTGGAAGCTCAGGTTGGCTAGCACCTCCACAGGTGAGCTTCATTCCTCCATCCTCCAAACAAGTCTGGGACCCTGGCTAGCCTCATCTGATTGAGAAATTGAGGCCCAGAAGTTGAGTGATGTGCACAGGTCCCAGTGGGCATGCCAGCATCTTCCACCTCAAATCCAGCCTGCGGCCTGCATGCTTCCTGAGCGCTGCCTGGGAGTTACAGGGTCTGGCTGCAAACCTGCTAGCGGTGTGATCTGGGATGGGTCTCATCTCCTTCCCTAGCCTCAGTCTGCCCGTCTGGAAAACGAGGTGGTTGAGCCAGATGCTGGTCTGCTGTCTCCCAATAAGCATTCCTTTCCTCTGGATGTCCTCCACAGGGGCCAGTTGTCTGGAGTGGAGACACAGGCTCCTCAGGTAGAGGTGGGAGGGCCCAGTATTCAGCAGTTCTTTGTCCTGGTCTCTGATAGGACCTGTGGAACATCTAGCTCCAGGCAGCTGAACTCCAGCTCCTTCTGGGTCCTGGAGCCCAACTCTGCCCCTCCACGCTGCTACAGTGCTCTTCCTGATAGCCTGCCTGTCAGGGCTGCCCTGTGGGCTCAGGCAGCATTACCTTTGGCCCCATGCCAGAACCCTGTGTGCTTTGGAAAGGTCCCTTGACTTTTGTTAGGTCTCTTCGCACCAAGCTGCGAGTGAAGTGGTTTCACAAACCCCGTCCTGAGTGTGTACTGGCCAGAATGCATGCCGCAGAAACAAAATGTTTGTTTTCCAATTGTGAGAGCGCAAGGAAGCCCTTTGGCTTTGGCATCTGTGTCCTCACTGTTCAGGCAGACCATCTGCCATCCAGGGCCTGGTGCAGAAAGTGTCCAACACCATGGGCTGTGGGCACCAGCAAAGGGTCACTGGCTAAGTGCTACTGTGTGTACTATGGGAGCCTGGGCCTCCAAGGCCTGTTCCATCCACTGTACCCATTGTTGTAGACCCAGCAGCCCCGAGCCAGTCCCAGTGCCTGTTGCTGGGGGCCAGGTAGCAGGGCATACAGAGGAGCTGGAGGCCTGCTTCCAAAGGGAGGACACAAGGCTGACTTTAGTGGGTGAAGAGTTTGCCAGGGAATAAGGTGACATGGAGCTGGGTAGCCTAAGCAAGGAAAGTGGCCTAAGCAGAGTGGCTGCAGAGGAATGTTCATTCACATGGCTGGGGCTGGCTGTGGAAGGAGCCTGAGCATGTGGGGCGGTGCTGGGCAGGCGGTGGGCTTGTGTGGACGGCTGGGCCTGTTGGGCACCATTCTATGATCACTTGACAGATTTCTAGTCCAGCTGAATTGATTTTTGGGAACACTGTTATGAAGAGCCTCCTTTCCTGGTAGCCAATGGGTTACTGATGACAGTAGAGTGTCCCAGGTCTTGACACTGAGGTGGCAAGCTGGGTTTGCAGGCCCTATATCTGGCCTTTGGAGGCCCAGGAATGATCACCCCAGCCACCAAGGGCCATGGGCCATTTTCCTCATGGTCTGTCTCCAACCAGGCCCAATCTCAGGATTTCCAGAGGCAGTATGTGTAACGTAATGTGACAGGAAGGGTGCCTGGAGCCGCATGGGTGTCCTAAGAGACACCACGGAGTGGCCGTGGGTCCCTAGAGCTGTCCCTAGACAGTCTTTCTAGTCCACCCCCGACCCACATGGCTCCTGGGAGAGAGCTGCAGCCCTTCCAAGCGTGAGCATCAGCTTCCACAGAGGTGAGTTTAGGAAGCAGGGCAACTTTCTGCCTGGCAGGGATTTACTGCCCTCACTGGGCCTTTTGCTGCAAGAACCTGTGCTCTGGGAAGAGCCTAGAGTAGAGTGTTTACCATAGATCAGCAGAGCTGCCCAGGATCTGCCTGTCCTTGTTTTTTTTTTTTTTTTTTTTTTTTTTTTTTTTTTTTTTTTTTTTTTTTTTTTTTTTTTTTTTTTTTTTTTTTTTTTTCTTATTTTCTTATTTTCAGGCCTTGGCTACCAGTTTTCCCTGTCTGGGTTATGTAGCCAGCGTTTTCCTTACTGCGGAGAATAAGGACACGATTTAGACTTTCAAGGGCCTAGAGGTAAACACTGCACAGAAACAGGCTGAGTGTTACGCCATCCATCCATCCATCCATCCATCCATCCATCCATTTATTCATTTATTCATTTATTTATTTATGATTTAATATTTTTGTTTAAATTGAACAATGGCTATATTACATATTTTCATCATCAAATCAGTTTAGATTAATAGATATAGGTATATGATTGATCAAACAATTAAACATTAACGCTTTCAATAAACGTTACTTTTTT
Organism: Myocastor coypus; assembly: GCA_004027025.1. NCBI lineage: Eukaryota > Metazoa > Chordata > Mammalia > Rodentia > Myocastoridae > Myocastor > Myocastor coypus. The sequence continues at coordinate 108,555 of PVJA010002322.1, forward strand.
TTTTCTTTTCCTTTCTTTTTTTAAAAGTTGACACATTGCATATTGTCCTCACAATAGCTCTACAGAGCACAGTGTGTGGGCATGACCCACCTCCCTATTGATGTTGCTAATAAAAAAGAAAAGAAAAGAAAATTCTTCTCTTTAGACTAAGAGGAAGCACATGCATGCACAGTCAAATGTTCTGCAATTGCAGTGGGCCACCAGTGAAGGTTGTAATGTTGGAGGCTATTGAATCTAAGCCTCCTAAAGCTCATCTCACCAATCTAGCTCTGCGTTTCATGCATTGTAATTAAGCTTTTTTTT
>PVJA010002323.1:0-35193 GCA_004027025.1 Myocastor coypus
GCATTTATTTAACCAACTTGAAGTTTTGGTGAATTAGAGGAGTTAATATTATCGCATTTATGTTCTACCATTCTTCGAGGATAGCATTGATGATATATTATTCAGTAATCTTCCTCCTCCTCCTCCTCCTCCTCCTTCTCCAAGAGTTGTCTTTCCTGTTTTCTGGGTCCTTTCCATAGGCTCCTTTGGAAGAGTCTCCTATCCTCCCTACACAAAGCACAGTGTTTCTCTCTTTCTCAGACCCCTGGTGCCCAAATACTGCCTTTCTGCAGTTCAGACCTTGCTAAAGCATTGACATGTCAGCCTTTTTTTCCCTGCAGTGGAACAGAAAAGATCTTCATTTTTTGCATATCAGAAATATCACAAAAACAGCAGCAGTTTTGTTTTTAATTAAGTTTTACTCAAAATTGAGTTTTGAGCTCAGAAACAAGATCTGGCTTGGGGTAAAGTTTAGATTGTCCATGTGCAGACCCTGAACAGGGCAGTGGCTGAGATGGGTGACAGCACTCCAAGCACATGGCGGAGGCAGCAGTGAAAGCATGGAGAGTGCTTACGTTTCTGCTTGCCACAGGATAGCCAGGGGAACTTTTCAGACTTAAGCCACATTTACTATAAGGACTCCATGTTAGGTGGAAGGATAAGTTGGAAGAGGCCCTTCCAAGGTCAGATTTTGGTGAAGAGCTATTGCCAAATTAAAGTCAGAGATTTATCAGCCACTGTATTATTTCTGTGTCAGGGAAGGAAAACAGGTTTTATGAAACATTGTTTCTAGATATCAGTTCAGTTTAATTGAGTTTCTGTTATGCAGCCGTTTCCTTAAAGGATTCAAATATATGTTGAATATTTATTAGGCACAAATAATTGTTACACCTCCGTTTATGCTTAGGTACCTTATAAATTGCAAGATATACAGTGCAGTATTTGGATATTCAAAACAAAGTGTCATTCTCCAGTGTGCAGTTCAAGGTAGTATTTGGTCACGTAACCAATTGCCTATTCATCAAGATACAAAGTTTGGAAATGAAGAAAAGCAGCCTCTGTCTTGCTTTGGGGTCTATCCAAGTTCTGTGCTGCAGTATATGCTGTACTTTTTCTTCGTTTAGTAAATAGAGAAAAAGAGGGGTGGGAACAGTGCAATGAGATAGAGAATGGTATTTGTCTGGGCACTCCCTTTGTTTTGCAACATCATTCTTAATGTTGCAGTCAGGTGCCACTTTCTGTGGGCCATCAACCTAACATACCCAGATACAAAGATAGGTAGAGTTTCAATGTCAACCTCAAGGCTGAATGGCCAGTTCCAGTCACTAATCCTTCACCATCACCCAGTTGGGAGACCCCATAACATTGCATGTAGGTACCTAGTATCGGTGCGATTTCTGCCCCAAATAGTGTTAGACCTCTGAAAAGCTCTATAGGGAAATGGGCAGTGTGAATTTCAGATGTCTTCCTGTTTCCATCTCCCTCCATGCAAACACAAAGGTCTGATGGTACAAAGACATAGCAGTGTAGTGCTACATGTCACATAGGAAAATCAGCTGTAACCCTTGCCTCAAGAAACCAGCCAGGCCTATGAGCTTGTAATCAGGACCTGTGCTAAGCACCTTTGTAGAAGGCAAAACAAAGGCTTGAATCTGGTCAAGTGTGAGGGACTGTGAGCCCTAAACCTTTGTGGAAGTGTATTCTGAATGAATCTTGAAGTTGGGTGATCTGAAAGGACTATGGCTTAGAAGCAGTCATAGGTAAGCCCTATAGAGAAGGGCTATTCATTAGGTCCTGTTTATCTGCAGTGTTGTATTTCTGCTCGACTGTGTGTTGGTGCCTTCTGATTTTTTCATGACATCGCAAATGCAAAAACCAGTAAGTGGGTGATGTTATTTGTGACAGAAGGTAAAGATCTGGAGCAACCAACTATCTCAGACCATTTTGTCTCCTGAAATAGCTGGCTAAGAATGTGGTTAGATATTTCACCACATAACTCATGGCACATCAGTATACTGAGGCATTGCACAATTCTCCCTCATTCTCAAAATGTTCTGCTTCCATTGATACACAGACTTATTGTATCATGTTTCTCATTTATTTAATGACCAAGGTGTGTTAACTCTGTAAAAATATTTTCAAGCAAAGCTATTCATGTTTAAGTATTAAACATGACTACCTGATTCTGCACTTATATTTTAACTATTATTCTGGCTATAATAATTTTTCAGAATTCATGTTTATTTGATTTTAATGCTGTAGTATCTCTTGCCAAGATTTTCATGTTCTTGGTGCTATAATTATTAGGTACTTACAAGTCATCTTGTTTCATCGGTATTTGGCTTTGTAATTTTTCCTTGCAAGCCTGACAAGCCTACATGCCTGGAGGAGGACTTCTGCCCAATAATGTCATCTTAGGCTTACCATAACATTAGGTTCCTGAGTTTTGTTTCTTTCCATTATCTTTCCCCTAATGAATTCTAGGTAGTTAATTTATTTCCTTTACTGGCTTCTAAACAAACACACACATGTACATGCTTTAATTCTTGATTCAATTTGGCATACATTGATAGTTGAGGACAAAAACTTTTATTATCTTATTTATTTCCTGTTTTGTGGGAGTCAGAGTAAATCATTAATTAATTTTGATATGTTATGTTTAAATTTTCCCAGTGAATCATAAAAAAGTAGTGCAGAACACAAGATGAGGTGAGAACCCATCTAATCTGCCAGCAATACTGGGAAGATCATGGATTCTGTTGCTCTTAAATAAATCTGGTGCCGGGCATGGTGGCTCATGCCTGTAATCCCAGCACTCGGGAGGCTGAGGCAGGAGGATGGGTGTGAGTTCGAGACGAGCTTGGGCTACAAAAGTGAGCTCACGGCCAGCCACAACTGCATAGTGAGACCCTGTCTCAAAAAGACAAAAATAAATAAATAAATAAATCTGGTTATAGTCTCTAGTCTTGAATGTATTGCTTATTACTTATGTGACCCTGCCATAGAACTTAAACTCTCACTCACTTTCTCACCTGACAAAATGAAAATCCTAATGCTTGCATTATATATTTTTATTTGAATAGGTATGAAGTGTACATGAGAAAACATTTAAGATTAATTTACATTGTGACTAGGCGTCCATAACTGTTCCTTTTGCCCTTGTGCTGTTTTCTGCTTAGAAAATGTCCCTGCACACGGCCGTGCACTTTCGGAGGATAAGATATACCAGCTGTTTTTGAAGTTACCCCTCCACAGTGTCCCGGATTACCTCAGCTCGCACTGTCTTCAGAGTTTTGTGCCACTCTTTTCCCTTCTTTTACAGTTCTATCTCTCTCCACAAGAGCTGCCCTCCGCCTTTGCTGCAGGTCTCAACTCTCATGCTGAGAGCAGTATTCCTCTCACCTTTATTCTTTTTTTCAGCTTTTGTTAGTTTTAATAAGAAATAACAAGGAGACAGTTTCAAAACACATTAGTAGGACAGTGACAATACTTAATACAATGCACATTGTTATCTTCGCAGTTGTTCAGAATACAAGGTGCAGACATGATAGCTTTTCTAAACACTATTGGTACACTTATCTACTGCTGGTGGCAATGCAGATTTGTGCAACCACTGTGGAAATCAGTGTGGAGACTCCTTAAAAATTAGGACTGGAAATCCCATTCAATCCAGTGATGCCTCTACTGGGAATTTTCCCAGAAGACCTAAAAACATCATATCATAGTGATATTTGTTCAGCTGTGTTTCTAGCAGCACAATATGTGATAACCAAATTTTGGAAACAACCAAAATTCCCATCATTTGAAGAATGCTTTTAAAAGATGTGGTGTTTTTATACAATGGAATATTACTCAGCTGTAGAGAATGATAAATTAGAAGGTTGCCTATATAAGTGGATGTATCTTGAAGTTATAAGTGAAATAAACCGAACCTACATGTGTAAATGTCACATAGTCTCATTAGTACAAGAACACAATAGAAGAAATAAAAATGGAAAGGCATAATACAGCTGAGTGCAAATCAAGTACTCAAGGATTAAACTATGAAGAGACAGCAAGCAGAAAAGTCAGGAAACATAGCACGAGCAAAACATGCACTTGTATACACAGGATGAATTAGACAATGGCTCTAAGAATCTCCAACAAGTTTTTGACGCTCAGAGAAGCCATGTGTAAGACTAAAACCATGCTTAGAATGCTTGTCATTCTGGTCTTTTAGATATGTTTTACTTTTAGTGTAATTTCAATTATTGCTATAATTTCTCTCAAGTAAATGTTTGTTTTAAAAGAAAACAAACAAGGGTAAAGACAGTATGAGACAAGAAAAAATGCCATAGGATTGACCTGCTACAATTTAATATTTGCTGCATAAAAATGTGTCACCTTCTATTCTTACTCCATTCCTTTTCCCCTCCCACATTTTCTCTTATCACTAGCCATGAATTAAGTTTGGAATAATAAATTGCACATTCATTTTCTTTTTTGTCTGTTAATTCTGTCCTCTCTGCCCTGCTATTGGACTTCTACCCAAATGGAAAATAGCAGAGCACATATCACCAGGGATCTTCTGTGTTCTTTAAGGGCAAAGCCAAGTGTTGAAGCAGATACACCTTTCAGGTTCAGAAGCTTAACTGATAAAGTATATGTCTCATTCATCTAATAGTAAGAGTTTGATCCTGACTATGAAGTTTTTTGCCAGTCGGTGATACAGGGACCCAAATTCGTTCCATCTTGTTGTTCTGTGTCTTCAACACATGGCTCCTGAGAAAAGGAAAGTGTCTTGGTTTTAGCTATCTTTAAATGGTAAAGAATAGTGAGAATGATGAATGAGAAGTTTTAATGAGTTTAAGGTGGGCCCTAAATACAGCTTGATCAGTGTCCTTGTAAGAGGAGGAAACTTCGGACAGAGAAAGAGACACACTGGGAGAGTACCTTGCATTAGTGAAGAGAGAGATTGAAGTGACAGGGCTGCAGCCCAAATTTCTGTCAACCAGAAACTAGCAAGATGTAAGGAAGAATCTTCCTGAAGCCGGTTCAAAGATCATTTCCATATTAAAATGAGTAAACAGCTCCGTGGCACAAGTGCCTGCCTGGCAAGTGCAAGGTCGTGAGTTTGAAGTCCAGTCCTGCAAAAATAAATAAATAAATAAATAAATAAATAAATAAATAAATAATCTTGATTTTTACCTTTGGGCTTCCATATTTATGAGAGAGAATACATTTCTATTTTAAGCTCTCTTGATTAGGGGAACTTTGTGATTACTGACTCTTGGTCCTTTTCTATAAGTTCTTTTAGGCACATCTGGATGTAGCTGTTCTCTTTTTCTTTTTTATTAATATTGTTTACTATTATGATGATGACGATAATGATGGTTTTGCTGTATTATGAAGGACTTTTATTTTTTAATTTGTTTTATTTATTTTTATTACCTTTAATAAGAAATAACAATGCAATAGTTTCAAAACACATTAGTATTATACTCCCAATAATTGATACAGTGCATATTGTTACCCTCGTAGTAATTATTCAGAGCACAGGATGTAGACATGATGATTTTTCTAGTCATTATTGGTACAAAAAACTTCTTCTCATTGAACCAAGAGAAAGTAGTTGTATATATAGTCCAATATTCCATAATTGCAGTGGGTTATTCACAGTACTGGCCATGTCGGAAGCTGTTGAATTTGTGATAGCCAAATCTTGGAAACAACCAAAATGCCTGTCATCTGAAGAATAGTTCAAAAAGATGTGGTGTTTTTATACAATGGAGTATTACTCATCTATAAAGAATAATACATTCAAAGCCTTCATATACAAATGGATGCAACTTGAAGGTATACTTCTAAGTGAAATAAACGAAACCTACATGTGTAAATATCATATAGTCTCCCTAGTGTAAGAACTCAAAAGAAGAAATAAAAATGGTGAGGCATAACACAGCTGAATGCTCTCTTTTTGTGAGTTTGATCTTTTGTCCTTTTTGGTCAGCATGAATTTCCTTGGTGAGTTTATCCTTTTGTGGTTTTTACCTGTAACCTATATATTTTACCTATAACCTGTGTTACTGACTTTATAATCTGAGTCTCCATATCTAATCTCTTACCTGAATTTCAGAATGTTATGCCCATGTATCTACTGGTGGCATCCTACAGATACTAAAATTCAGCCTGTCCTAAAAACCATTCTCAAATTTCCTAAAGATTACCTTGCCTTTATATTCTCACATTAATTGGCCATGTCTACTCACTGAAAACTGGTATCATTAGTGGTACACCTTATTCTGGTTCTTTTCCAATGCTACATCCTAGATACTGCTTTGAATTAGGTCCTTCAGCTGCTAACTGCCTAGTTCCTAGTCGCATCACCTTATTCGTTACTGGTTTTGTTCCAGTCTTTTGATGGTCTCACTCATTAATTTCGCCCCTTGAAAGCCATTATCCACATTGGCTCCTGAATATTCAAAGTGAAATGCTAGCTGTATGCAGTTAGTCCCTGTACACCCATCAGTGAGTCACCTTTGTGTACCCATTCAAACCCCCAAGCAAACCATGAGAGGCCATGGATGGCTTCTTCTTGGGACTATTCTTCACCTTGAGACCCTCCTACTTACTGTGCTATACATCACACTCTAGTTTTAACCAAAAGTTCTGGTTATTTCTGTACAGCATGCTCTTGTAACTTCTTCCCAGGCCTTTATTTGAGTAAGTGCCTTCCGAAGGATGACCTTCTCTGATTTCTGCATATAGTGTAGTTAACTTCTTTTATTCTTCAAGGAGAAGTAAAGATCTTTCCTTAAGAAAACGTTGGCTTAAACAACTTGTAGCCCTCCTCTGAACTTTACTTATAATCTGTGTTTTCTATCATTGCATTTACAATGTGTCTTAGTTACTTCTTTCTTCTTGCTGGGACAAATACCTGACACCTAAAATGAGGGAAAGGCTCCGGACAAATAGTTCAGTGGATAACGTGCCTGCAAGTGGGCTCAGGGGCCTGAGCTTCAATCCCCAGCCTGCAGTGCTGGCCTTGCCCCAAGAGTGCATTGAGATGGCAGTTGAGACTGGGTGTGCTGATGTGCACTTATAATTCCAGCTCTTGGGAGGATCACTATGAGTCTGATCTGGTATTGAGACCCTGAACGTCCCATAGACCCTTCCCTAAAAATACTAAATGAATAAATAAGTAAGTAAGTAAATTAAACAAAATGAGGGAAGAAAAGTTTTATTTTGCTCACAGTTACTGGAGGTTTCATAGTTTAGTATGGCCTGAGTTATATAGAACGACTTCCGAGCCTTATTTACTCAGGAGAGAGGGTGAGTCCTCCTGTCTTCTCCAGCCATCTCCTCCCTACCATAGACAGAGTCAATTGCAGTCACTGCCGCCCCACTCCATAGTGTCTAGAAGAGAGGCTGGGGTGCTGGCCTGTCCAGGATGATCCTCTCTGCACCTCCAAAAGAGACCACAAGCTTGTGGGTAGGGGCAGAGCACATGCTGCCAGTTTAATGGTTCCTGACTCTCTGGCCCCAACCTTCAACCTCTGGCCTGGTTCTCTGGTCCTGCCCATCAAGGCACTCACTGCTCCCTGAGCCATATCTACACTATGACTTCCGCGAAGCTTTAGGGGTACAACTAGACACAAACCATAAAAATGTCATGTGAACCATAAAGAAATCCTTATTTATGTGTCCCTTCCCAACAACAGGTACTGAAAGTGCAGAGAAGGGTGCCCTCGTACCTGACACTATAGTCTCTATAGCATTGTAGATATTGGACAAACACTTGTTAAACCAAGCTGAACTATTTGCAGACACCATAATCTCCTGAGTAGAGATTTTGTTTCTAGAAGTGACCAAAGATAATGGCTCATCAGTCTGATATCCCAAAAGAGCAAAAGATACCTACGTTGTAAAAACCTGTGAAAATTGCATTTTAGAATCATTAGAGGTGACATAAATAGAAAATAAAATATACAATGCCATAAATTTTATCTGATTCCCTGAGTTGTATTGATTTAGGAAAAAAGAATCAACAATATTTTGATGCTTCCTAGAACGTCTGACTTCACAGTCGGTTGATTTGCACTTATCCTCTTAAAATACCATCACTGCATTTGCAGTTGGCTCTTCTGACCAACTGCAAACCACCAGGACTTGACATTTAGGGAAGAGTATATAGGAAGCTAAAGGACAAGCAAACATCGTTTTGGTGTTTAAGAAAAAAGTACAACAAATTACAAACTCAGTGTAGTAATAGATCAAGAGACAAATAGAATAATGTCTACCACACAACTTAACATAATAATGTGCATTTTACTCAACAATAGGTATGACATTCATGTTTTGAGCTCTTTGTTATCAAATTTTCTAACATAGATAAATATAATAGGAAAACAATCCTTTCCATCATCCAGGTTCAACAATGATCTAGCTTCTGTGGTTTCTTAATGATACATGTGGGCATGTCCCATTCTTTTTTCCCTTTGGAAATATTTTTTTTTCCTGGTACTGGGAATCAAACTCATGACCTTTAGCTTGCCAGCCAGGCACTTAAGTTGTTCAGCCATGGGCTGCATCAGTCCTGGAAGTAAAATTTAAGCTTTCATTTCACATACTCAGAAGCACAAGGCCAATATACCCATGACAAAAATATTTGCATCCTAAAATTAGTAACATTATAAATAGACATTATTAGATTTTTATTACTTTATATTGTAGCAATAGAACCTGCTTTTGTGAAGTCTCCTTACTAAATTACATGACTGTAAATCATCTGTTTGGCCCAGGAAAACTAAGATATTTTTTCTTTTGCCCTTTATAGAAAAAGTTTGCCATCCTCTTATTTTGACCATGAGTTGTTTGTCTTGTTGCCCATGTGGACTTAGATGAGTGACTTAGTCTCTCTGAAATTGTTTTTTTTTTTCCTTTTTGAGACAGGGTCTCCCTATGCAGTTCAGGCTGGCCTTGAGCTCACTTTTGTAGCCCAGGCTGGTCTCGAACTCACACCGATCCTCCTGCCTCACCCTCCCAAGTGCTGGGTCTGAAATTGTTTAATCACCTGCACACTGTGGAAGTAAATTACAGCACATATGATTGTTTTGAGACTGAAAAGAGTATTAAATCTATGTACAATGGTTAGAACAATTTGGCTTAGGATAAACAATACTGAATGTAAACTTTATCACCAATATCATTGGTGATGGTGGTGGTGTTATTGGGACCAGACAAACCAATGGGCTTCAACTTGCATCTATATCGCTCTGGGCCTTGTGGAAGTAAGTCATTGTGTCCTAGCCCAGGGCAGAAGGTGATGGTCAAAGATAACAGTTGCATTGCAGGAATCTAATAGTCACTTCCTTATGAGAGTATTCTAAAGAATGAAGATGAAAAATCTTGGGACATAGGAAGATTTCCTGAAATAGGTGTTGTTATTACTAATGTACTTCTGTAGTGTTTTAATTTGGAAGTGACTGGGCAAGTGAATTCTTGGAACGATTTGGCTGACAGGTAGTAAAATAGCCTCATTGGGTTAATTTGCTGCAGTCCAGAGTCTGGGGCTTGGCTTTGAAGGTCCAACACATTTAGTTTTTATTTCATCAAAAGCAAATTTCCCCCTCTGGATAAGTTTTAAGTCATAAGACTAATTTACAAAGCTTTGCACAGGCAGCTCCAGAACGTGTATTACCATCCAGGGCATAAACCCCCTTGGAAATTTGCAAGTAAATTCCAAACAAGGGTCCTCTATTGAATCATTTGCATGGTGAATAGATAATGAATAAGAAGGCTCGCCGGGCGTGGTGGCGCACGCCTGTAATCCCAGCACTCGGGAGGCTGAGGCAGGAGGATTGATGCGAGTTCGAGACCAGCCTGGGCTACAAAAGTGAGCTCAAGGCCAGCCTGAACTGCATAGTGAGACCCTGTCTCAAAAAAGGCAAAAAAAAAAAAAAAAGAAGGCTCCCTCCCTACCTCCCACCAGCCAAAGTATCTTTGGATGGATTCAGGACTGGAATGGAATGTGTCCGCATTTGACTGAGTCTCCAAGTAGGATGTGGGATTTATTGGCATTGTTTTCTTTTTTCTATGTAGATGTAGTGAATCAGCTGATGGTCTGAGTTGTAGAACTGTGGACAAGGCCAGGGAGCCCTAGGATAGGGATGCTTAGTGGTTAGGAGAGCAACAATTTGTGTCTTTCTTCTGAAGGAGATTGGTACCTTCCAGTGAAGTTTAGAGAGCAGGTTAACTGTGTTCCCTGAAGTTTATATCCCTTAAGACTCTGAATGGCAAGATATAATGAGAAATTGAAATCAAAGCCAGTATTCATAAAAGGAGAGAAGGCTATTAGAAAAATTTAACATTTGTTCTTACAAAGGAAACATTTACCTCTTAAAATGAGATATTTCTTGGAACGAAGGTGAAGGCTTTACTTCATACCCTTGTATAATTTGAACCTGTTTGTGAAATCAGATGTGGGTGAGATGAGGTGATTGTGGTTTTTGATCTGTACTGTACCTGATATGGTGCCAATCTTTAATAACAGTAAAATGTATTAAAATTTTCCCCTCACCCTCAAGTGAGTTATTTGTGTCATTAGGATGTTGTTGGTAGGCACATTATAATAATTGATTTACCTTATGCTTGCAAAAACTCTCAGTGGCCTTGTTCAACACTGTAGATGGATTATAATACATGCAAATACAATGACCAATAGCAAATACATTTTATGTCCATCACACTAACTACCCATTCTCAGCCAATCCCATTTGGCTCAAATTTCAAGTTCATTTTCTCCCACAGTCAGTAAATTTTATGTGTCATTGATTAATCTTATTGATAATAATTTTTATGATCATAAAGAATAGCATTTGCTTCATTATAGCCACATGGAAACAATATAGTCATCTTCAGCCATAAATATTCCTTGGACTATTATTATGTAGAGTGGAGAATTAGATCATTCAGTGGATAATATTGAGTATGTCAAGCACTGTTCTAGATCTCGAGAATACTGGGGTAAATGAAACAGCCTTAATAGGCTTATTTCTTGTGAGAAGAGGCAGAGATGAAACCAAGATGAGAAAATATGAGTCAGTTTTATGGACAGGTCAGAAGCACACAATCTCACCTAAGGGAAGAAGCATTCTATTGAAGATGTCTTGAGGAAAGTATGTTCCACATAACAGAGAAGTAGGTGATTATCTTTCCTTGGCTAGCAGTTATCATATTTTAGCACTGAACTCCTAAAGCTCAAAAAACTTGGCAGTCTGCTTAGTGAGACCAATATAGTTGGTCACCTCAGGATTGGTGAGAATGTTCCGGCAGTGCAAAAGCATTAGAACACAGTCAAGTGTGGCTGGCATGTGGTGTGTGTTGAAGCATTTCACGGCTTCCCTCTGAGTTGGCATGAGATGGAGAGCTGGTAGAGGGGTTGGCATCTACTATCACAAGCTGATGTCTCTTGCTAAAGTCTAGGAAGACTTTTCCTTGGGGATGGGAGAGAAGAGGGAAGCTACTTGTGAAGTTTCCAAGAAGACCCAGGTGAGAGCTAATAGAGAACAGGGTTAGAGTCAGGGTAGCCATGAAAGCGAGAAGTAGTGCAATTCAGGAAGACAATCTGGTTATAGAATGAAAGAATGGGAATAGTTAAGGGTGACTTGAGCTTTCAGAGTTGCATAGAGCTAAATATTGCCATTTCTTCATACCGAAGAGGTGGAGTAGGAAATGAGCTTGAGATGCTGATTAAATATGCACATGGTGACATTCCAAGACTATTCAGTTTGGAAGTCTGGGATTTGAAGCAGGAGAGAAGACTCAGTGTTATGGTGGTGGAGATCATGGCACTTACCCACTTCAGTGCACGACAGTGGTGGATATTCCACACTGCAGCTGCTTTCTCTGAATTTTTTCTTACAATTCTGCTTAAGTTAATGTGTGTAAAAATAGAGTGTGATAATAAATCTATCGTTCTACAACAGGTGTTGATTTGAATAAAATACAGTGTAAGTGTAGGCTACCATATGTTTGTTTTCCCACAAAACTAATGAGTTTGTCTATTAGTTTAACATAACAAATTTTTGAATGCTAAGAGAAGAGATGTTTGATTATGCTGTATTATGTTCTTGAAGATTGCCTACAGGTACTGTTTGGTTGGTTTAAAAGTGTTCTTTTACTAATTTTCAAAAAGCAACATTATTTTAAGTTACTGTGAATTGAATTTTGTTCTGATAAGTTGGGAAAATAGGGAATTCAGTTGAATTAAGCCTAGTGAAATATAATATTGAATTATAGTCTTGAAATTGGCTGTTCTCTTCCTTATATCTCCTCAAATAGGCTTAAAATAAAGAGTTATGATATAAAGTGAAAAAGTTCCCCATTAATGAAAGTTAAGGCATAATGCTGTATGTTACCATGCTAGGGTATAGCAGCATTAGAAAACGTTGCTTTAAATTGGCATCAATGGAAAAGCAGAGTCATTTGTGTTTGGTTCTGGCATGTAGAGTAATTAAAGGCAAAGTATCTCTTAATGTTGGTTGCATATTCGAATTCGAGGAGGAGGTGCTTTAAAATACCTGGTTGCCATCCCCACTATTATGTAACTGATCAGGAGTGTGACATGAGCATCTGAACTTTTAAAATCTCATTGAGCTGTTTTTTTTAATTTTTTAAACAATAAAAAATTGCAAAAATGAGTAGAAACAATACAAAATTTCACACAACAAAATAATAGGCTTTTGATGTGTACCTAAATCTAAGAACCTTTGTGTGAATCAGATTCACATAGTGTGATTTTTCTACTTTATAAAGTAATATTTTTATGGTAAACTAATCAATTTCTGAGAGCAAAGAAGAAGCCCATTGAGTGTCATAAGAGTCTGTTGTATTGTTATAGGACCTAATTGTAAGAGTCATTTCTGGGGCATCATGGTAAATGCAGCCAGGTTCCAAGATGAGTGATGAGAGTAGCCATGCTTTATTTTGCTCTTTACCCATTCTATATACACACTGAAAAGACATTTTGATTTTTAAAGGATATTTAGATTTACAGATGCTTCTGTTTGTGGAAATATTCTAATCTTTAATGTTCCAAATTCCTCTTTGCTGATGAATTTCTACCACATTGTTTTCCACTTTCATCTGTAAATTACATCAAAAATATGAACAAGTATTTTATGTGGGCAAATATTCTGAAAACACAATAGCCCTTTATGATTATAACATAACTTTAAATTTGCATGATCAAGACGGAGTTAAGAACTCAGTGATGATTTAATTTTGTTTTTCTGCTGACCAATAATGTTGAATATTTTTTCATATATTTATTTGTCATTTGTATTTCTTTATATGAAAAGAAATATATGTATTCATCTCAGATGCCCATTTTTGGATTGGGTCTTTAAATTTTGGTGGCCTAATTTTAAAAGTTCTTTGTATGTTCTCAATAGCTGTTCTTTGTCTGAGAGAGAGTTGACTAAATCTTTTTTCCTAACTCATATTGAGTATTCTTTTTACTTTTGGCGATTTTTTTTGTCTTTTTGAGACAGGGTCTTCCTATGCAGTTCAGACTGGCCCTGAGCTCACTTTTGTAGCCCAGGCTGGTTTTGAACTCGTACCAATCCTCCTGCCTCAGCCTCCCGAGTGCTGGGATTACAGGTGTGAGCCACCACGCCCGGCTTTGGCGATTTCTTTTGAAGAGTGAAAACTTTTCAGTAAGATGAGATCCCAGTTGTTGATTCTTTGAAGTTTAGCTATTTGTTCATGGATTCACTGCCAACCCCCTGTCTCCAAGATACCTATATACTTTCTTGTTTTTTTTTTTTTTTTGTCTTTTTCAGACAGGGTCTCGCTATGCAGGTCAGGCTGGTCTTGAGCTCACTTTTGTAGCCCGGGCTGATCTCAAACTCACATCAATCCTCCTGCCTCAGCCTCCCGAGTGCTGGGATTACAGACGTGCGCCACCATGCCCGGCCTCCTACATACTTTCTCCTTGAGTAGATTTATTGTTTTGTTTTCATACATAAGTATGGCTATCATCAAGAAGTCAACCAGTGACAAATGCTGGAGGGTCTGTGGGAGCAAAGAACCCTTTCTACACTGTGGGTGTGAGTGTAGACTGGTACAACCAGTATGGAAACTACTGTGGAGAATACTCAAAAACTAGAGGTTCAATTCAATGCAAGTATTTCACTCTTAGATGTTTTTTTTCCAGAAGAACTGTAAACATCATACCACAGTGATAAATGCACACTCATATTTATGGCAGTGCAATTTGTCACAGCTAAATCTTGGAAACAACACAAATGCCAACTGTGGAATGGACAAAAAATATGTGATATTTTTATACAATGGAGTATTACTCAGCTATAAAAATGATGAACTCGAGGCTTTTATAGCTAAATGGATGGAACTAGAGACCATACACATAAGTGAAATAAATCAGACCCACACTTGTAACATCATGTTATCTCCCTTAGTGTAAGAACATAAAAAAGTAAATAAAATTCAAAAGGTACAATAAATACTATGAAATGGAAAGAAACTGCTCAAAGGGATGGAACAGCTGGGATGAAGAAAGGAAAAAAGAAAGAAGAATGGTGAAAGATATGTAACACACACACACACACACACACACACGTATATATGACAAGATAGCTTAGACAATTGTACTAATGGTTTCTTCTGGTCTATTGAAACAAGCAGTAATGCTTAAATTATTTTCTTTTTCTTTATTTAAATCTTTTGAGCAATTTTGTATGCTCATTTCTGGTATTCTGAACAGTTAATTTGAAAACAACAATATGCATTACAGCTGTCACTATTGAATTCCTATCATTTTGTTTAGTGAAATTCTGTATTATTTCTTCTTTTCTTTCTTTCTTTTTTTTTTTTACTACTTTTATTCTCTTTAAATAGAAAAAAGAACTTTGGAAAACTTCATATGAATTGGGATTTTAATAGTGTACCTAAGAAGATAATTGAATTGTGACATTGAAAGCTGAGTAAAAAAAAAAAAAAGCTACCATACTAATGGTAAAATGCCCTCATGAGATGCTGAAATACTTAACTATCTAGTTGCATGAATTAGCTCTAGCTATGTAACAAACTACCTTCAATTCAATAGCATAATATAACAGATATTTCCCATGTGTCTAAAGAGTTCAACTGATGTTGACTAGGGGTAATTGGACCTTGTTTGAATTTACTCCTGAGCTTGCAGGCTAGCTCTGCTCCCTGTGATTCTCCTCCTGCTGTGGGGACCCATTGGCTAGCCCAGATATAACTTCATGTGATTATGTTACAAGCAAAAGTGAGCAAATGGAAATACAAAGGGTCTCTTGAATTCTAGACTTGCAAATGACACTGGTTTTTCTGTCTTATTCTACTAGGCAATCCTCGGATTGAAAGGTGGGTAAAGTCAGACCATTTACAGTGGGACAACACAGCAAAGTTACTTTATAAGACCTTATTTGGAATCCACCATAAAAGTTGACCATTGTCTTTTTTAAAGTTATGTTGCAAGTTTTACTGTGATCACTGTATTAAGCCTTGCTGCTTTAAACAAAGATTCTGAAATAAAATAGGGCTTTGAAGTAAAATAGGGCTAGGGTTCCTCCTTAGCTAGTTCATGTATGCTACATGTTTTAATCATTTCCTCTTTAAATAATGACTGAGATGCATATCATATCTTATTTAGGGCAGCCTATAGCAGGTTTGGGAATCTGAATTAAATATCTATGTATCAATGACTTGCCCTTTTTCTCCATAATTTATGTCTAACTAGGTGGAAATATATTTTAAGCATGACTTCAAAGATACCTTGTAGCCGGGCGTGGTGGCTCACGCCTGTAATCTCAGCACTCGGGAGGCTGAGGCAGGAGGATCGGTGTGAGTTCGAGACCAGCCTGAGCTACAAAAGTGAGCTCAAGGCCAGCCTCAACTGCATAGCGAGACCCTGTCTCAAAAAGACAAAAAAAAAAACAAAAACAAACAAACAAAAAAAACCAAAGATACCTTGTAGTTTCTTCAAACTTCTCCTAGAATACAAAGTACTGGTAATTTCATAACACTTGGTTGTATAACACCCTATTTTCCTCTTTGATAATATATAAATGTATAGCATTTCAAATAGTTTCTTCTTTTGTCAAAGATAGATGGAATGTATAAAATTGAAATCCTGAAACATGGTTACTAGTGTAAGCTTTGCTAAATTTAGTAACACATCATTTATTTTTGGGTCACTGACTGTTGCTATCATGGTGTTAAAACTATTATTTATCTTATTGTTCTGCACTTACATTTTCTGCATCAAAAATGTTTTAGAGGAGTAGTTCACTTGAGTGTTATGAGGTTTTCCATAAATTTGTTAGAAGAAGGTAGTGTTCAGCAGTCTAGAGGTAAAGTCTTTGGGAAGAGAAATGTTTGAGCCTTGACAAAAAGACATTAAGATGCTCCATTTTGCTAAGTGTCTTTAAATAGTCTGAAGACTGTATATGATATCCTGGCAAGGAATCTCTAATTTCCTTCAACATATAGTCTGAGGCTGCAGAAGTTCCTCTGCAGTTGTCTAGGAACTTCGCAGCCATTGTCCTTTCCAGGTTATGTTGCTATTTTCCCAGTCGTTTTTCTACAAGAGTAGTGGTAGTTGTTAAGGTACCAAAAACTGAAATCTCACGTTTTTACTTATTTTGATTGGAGTGTGTTTTTAATATATAATAATTACGTTCATCATGAGGAGTGTGTATTTGTATATAAGATATCTAAATTCTTTTTTTTATTTCCTCCTTCTCTTCCAATAAAAGTTTGTCATCTCTATTGAGCGAGGAAATTGAGAAACAAGATAAAGATCTCAAGTGAGAGGTTCTTAATTGGTCAGTCTTGGAAGCAACATAGAAAAAAAACATGAATATTGGGAGCTATACCAGGCCTCACTATAACCATGGATAGAAAACTTTAGGGAGGACATTGAAATACCAAAAGGGTAGGAGCATCTCACTCTATTTGTAAAGGCAAGTGTAGAGCAAAGAACAGTGGACTATACAACTTGAAATGTGAGTTCTGGTACAGCTGTGCACTCATGAAAGGTGGGGTTTTTGTGTCTCGTTCCTTCACTTGGAGTAGCACTCTGGGAGCATGAAGCAGGAGGATCACAGAGTCATACACAGCCTGGGCAAGTTCGCAAGCCTCTATCTTAAAACAAAAGTCAAACTAAACCAAGCCAAATGAAACTGAACCAAAACCAAGCAAAGAGATTGATTGGATTGAGGATACAGCTGGAAGTAAAGGTTCCAAACTTAAGTGCCACTAAAAAAAGAAAAAGAAAGAGAGGAAAGACAGAAGAAAAGGAGGGAAGGAAGGAAGGAAGGAAGGAAAGAAGGAAGGAAGGAAAAAGGAGAAAGAGCGTTCTTCAGATGATTACAAAAATCTAATGTACTGGTCGTAGGAAATTGCTTTGAAAGTATTGCAATTTCCTGTCATTCTCCAGTCTTTTTAGTGTTAGGCGTAGTGGTGAATTGCCTTGCTGGGATTCTTTTTCCAAACCGAAGCATTTCATTCCATTGATAAGAGGAGAACGTCATTTCTTCCCCAGGGTGCCCTGCCTTCTGCAAGAAGTTGTATTCTAATGTTGGCAGCCCTAACTGCAATGCTCAGAAAGTTTGGATATAAATGGCACTCCAAGATTTAATTTTTCAAAGAGACTAAAGAATTCTACTTTTCTTTAAAAATATCTGCAATTATTTCCCTCCACTAGTTCTGCTCTACCCTTCCTTTGTTTAGGTTATACAGTTTCCACTGGTCACAAAATGTTACACTGGAAAAGAATTAAGACAAATAACATTCATGCAAGATTCTAAATATCTTCACCTGTTTATCTACAAAATAATTGGTTGAATTTTGTTATTACAGCATAAAAGTTAGAATGGGGAGAATAGGTGATGATTTTGGATTATTACTATAGGCATTGTCTCCATTTCCATGTTCTTTTCCTTGTATTTTCTTTTGCCAGTATATAAAGCTGCGTTGTAGCTTTATGCGACATCGCAAAGTACTCTACAAATTAGTAGTAGATGGCAGCATACTAGATTATGTGATTAAGTACACGTGATTCACATAATGTGCTGGAATGCTAGACTAGAAACCATGTAGCTTGGCTCACTGGGTGAGTGTGTGAACATGCTTTTCTCCTCAATACATCTGTTTCTCTGTGAATATCAATTGTGAGGAAAGCTTTGAAGCTCTTTTAAGAAGCCTTCCAGTTCTAAACTATGTTCTCTACATTGATTGACAAGATTGGTAAATTCTTTTAAAGCTTGAATGCAGAAATTAAGGTATATCTGGGGTCCATTTACATTACTAAGTTTCGAGAAATAATTTATCCTTAAAATGATCAAGATTTTCTTTTAAAGTCCATCTAACTGAAGCCTTCATAGTGGTAGTGATTTTGCACACCTCCGCCCAGAGGACATTTTGCAATGTATGGAGATAGTTTTCTTGTCACAACTGAGAAGAGACACTCTCCCCTGGCATCTAGCAGATGGGAGTCAGAAATGCTGCTAACCTTTGTCACATTGCTCAGGGCAGCTATCCAGCAAGCCCATTAGCCTCGCCCTTCCAGGAGTAAGGCTTGAGATGCCAGTTCATACTCAGTATTTCTGAGACTGCATGTCTCTGTGACAAAAGGTAGAGACTCAGAGTCCACACCTGTGTGCCACTGGGATGCTAAATGCTTAGAGTCTGACATCGATGTGGGGAGAAGTATGAAGAATAATGAGAAGGTAGTTCTAAGAGGCATAGCCTTGACTATGGTGACTTTTAAGTCCCAAAGTTCTCATGCCTTAGGGGAGATTTGTATCTGCTGAAAATATGGATTGCTGGATCCCTCAGAAAGAATTTCTCACTGTAAAAATATCCATGTGCTCATTATATGAATTATTATCTATAAGCTACAGACCACATGTAGAGTTGCTTTTTTGCTTTAGTTTTATAAGTTAGTAGAACTTTCCCCTGAGTCTTTATAATGCTGTTCTAATGAAGAATATTAGTGTGCCAAATGCCATTGTCTTTTTTTAAAAAAAGTTTTTAAAAATATCTTCTTTAATTTGTTTTAGATGAACTGCCTAATTGAGCCATGTGTCAAATCAATTTCTATTCTCTTAAAACTCTTTGACCATCTGGCTGATTCATAGTTGCTGAAAACTATAATCACTTTTTTAAGTTTCCCTTAAGGATTTGCAAGAGGGGAGAAGATATGAAATAGTCCTGATATTACAATTAGGTAATTGATGGATTAAATGATTAGTGACAATATCATTAATGGTAGAAACTAATTTGCAAGTTTAATAACTGTGCTTAGTCTTCAATTTCAGATATACAAATAATGCTACAGATATGTATGCATGCAAATGTGTTTTTTATATATGATATACATTCATATATTGATATGTATGAGTAATGTATGCATCAAATAAGGCCTGACAATAAAAGGGTAATCAAAATATGTTATTGTTTATACAGGATTCCAAGGTTTCAAGTGAATAGCTATGATAGAATATTCCTACTGGGGCCATGTCAGCAGTGTCTGTAGTAAATAGCATGGTGCCAATGTGAATTTTATAGTTTCATATTGTAGTATAGTTAGGGAAGATTGAGTTATCATTCAGACAATCTGCGTGAAGGTGAAGAAGGGTCTTAAATTATTTCTTCAATTATTTCCATATTTAAAAAATGTTAAAAACAATCACAACATTTAGGATGGTCTTCTTGCTTTTGACAGTAGTATCTGGTGAACAGTCTTGAAAAGGGACCATGGCCTGTGCTTTTGTTGGAAAATGTAAAATACTTCTGTGTATTATGTAACTCCCACTCTCAACTATAGAACAATAATAATATGTTGTGTATATGTCAATTAGTGAAAATATTTTATAGAAGTACTAGTAGCTTTTCTAGAAACTGAGTGGCATATAACACAGAATAATGTAGAAATGGCAAGTGTATTGCTAGTGGATGTCCACAAATTGAATGTGCTTTTGAAACAAGCATCTAGATTAGGAATAAGAAGGTCACTAACACTCAGAGCTCCTCTCCCAGGTCAAGGACCTTGACCTTTCCAGCCCTTGCTGGCTCCTTCTCTCAAGGGTAACAGTATCTTGACTTTTAGTATCTTATCACAGATCAGCATTGACTGTTTCTAACTCTGGTAGAGTGAGATTGCATACAGTACCCACTTTTTACCTGGTGAATAGTACTGGATTGGCACCTGCTTTCAGGAAACCTGAGAGCTTTACCTCTTGGGAGGATCCCATGGCCATAAAGTGTGCCAGAGTGTTCTGTTGCATTCTAAATAAGAGGAGATCTGAGCCCCCCAGATTTTCTTTAGTTTTATAACACATTTGTGACTTTAGCTTGTTATTACAAGATAAAAGTAATACCTTTTATTCAGATAAAAGTGACAGCTTTTCTGCATGGTGATCAAAAAGTCAGTATTGTGTTTTTTAATGAGTTCCTTAGCCAAGTACATCTCAAAGTTTGTGAACACCAGGCTCCCCTAACAATCTGTTCAAACTGCAGATTTTTATGCAGTTTTCTTGAAGTTCAATCAGTCGCATATTCTACACTTCTTCCAAATGTCTGCTGGTGCTGCGGAGGAGCACATTTTGAGTGGCACTGATGTGGTTATTTTCCTATTATTTGGACAGCAGTGCATGGTAATTAATGACAGAGACTATATAAGTAGATTGCTGAGGCAGAATCTTGATTTGCCATGTTTCTCTGGACTTGGAGTGAATTTCTCAGTTTTTCTCTACTTCAGTTGACACATCTATTCAATGGAGTAAATAGTAGTATAGCCTTGTGAGGATTCAATAATATAATCCATGAAAACTGATTCAAAAAAGTACCTGTGGTAAGGTAAACAGTCAGTGAATGTCATCATCATTATTCAGTGATTGGACACTGGGGATATTTTTGCCAAGAATGACACTAAATTCATAGTCACATGGCCTTCCAGGTGTGTATGTGTCTCTTTCTGAAAGTGTCAAGGGTAGAGTGTTGTTTCCACATAGGAGGCATTGTAAAGGTACTGACTGTGCAGGTAGCACTTGCCAAGTCGCTAGTCCATGAAAGGCCGAGGTAGTGACTGGAAACCCTTGTGTGCAGCAGACTGTGAACTCTGAGCAGCACCTGGTGGAATGACTGTGGCAGTGGGATCTAAAATGTCTTTTGAGCCGGGCGTGGTGGCTCACGCCTGTAATTCCAGCACTCGGGAGGCTGAGGCAGGAGGATTGGTGCGAGTTCAAGACCAGCTTGGGCTACAAAAGTGAGCTCAAGGCCAGCCTCAACTGCATAGCGAGACCCTGTTTCAAAAAGACAAAAAAATAAATAAATAAAAATAAAATAAAATGACTTTTGGAATGGGGAGTTTGCGTATAAAATGATCCGAAACCTTTGAACCCTCACATTTTGGTGACATCTGTAACAATTAGTTACAATGATTAGGTGTTATGTGAGGAAATAACTCAAGGTGGAAAATAAATTCTGCAACCTGAAAGAGATTTTAAAGAAAATATAATCTTTGTATAACATGATTAAGTTAAGCAGAGAAAAATGCATGTCATTTTAGTTGCCAGTGTAGCTGTTATATCCACTCAGTCACTTAAGGAATGCGTGCTCCTACCCCCTACAAATTTTAATCTTGTTAATTCTAAATAAAGATGCTTTCAGGGGATAATATTTTTGTTTGGCTTTGTTTTACAAATGAAAATCTTACAGGATTAAGAAAGTGCCAGTAAACATGGAATTTTGAAAGTATTAACAAGTCAATATCTAAAATTATTAAATAAAAAGATTACTGTCTATTTTACTCAATTTCATGGTATTTTATATTCTGTGCCAAAATACAATATGATGCTTTTTGAAACTTTTGAGAATTTAGTTTTCAAATCAGATGCAAAGATACTAGAATTCTTTTATAAGCATAAATATTGACATGTATTCTTTCCAAATACATATTGTTCCAGGATTAGAAAATGAAAATTTCATAAATAATAGTGTGTGAAAATTTAGTATGTACTCCTATGCTATGCCAAGATGATAGCATTTTTTCAGTTTATTGAAGCTCCTGGCTCCTGGCATTGTCTCACTCGTAGGGGTGATATTTTGGCAGAGGCACTCTACACTATATAGAGCCAGTTATTAAGGGCATCTTTCCTGTTTTTCTCTTAAGTTCCTGGGCCCTGCTGAGAACATGAAAGTCAGTATGTGTGTCTTCTATGCATCTGTATAAGGAATGACTTCGGAAAGATTTTCCTTTTTGTACTGAGTTTACATCTCTGGGGATCAAAAAGGCATATAATGTACTTTACCTACTTGGCCAAAATGTATTTTTATTGTTTTGTCACCCTCAATTTTGTTAACTGTAACAGAGGACAACAACATTCTCACTTTGTTATACTGATTTATGAAAGCTTCAGTGTCCTCAGTATGGAATATTATGACATCATAGAATTTCATTCTTGCATTTACTCACTCTTGTGGTCATTTACTGTTTCATGCTTTTTAGAAGTGTTATGAATCTTTGATGCACAGAAAAAGGAACCTGCTAAGAGTGGAGAATGTGGGGTCACACTCCCAAGGATCTTCAGAAACCTAAGTGCCTCTTAGATATACTTCCTAAGAGTGAAAAAATTCACATTTTTACTTTGGCCAATGAAAAATTAAATGAAAACTAAAATCAGGCACAATTCCTGTCTTTAAGGAGTCAGGAGCTTTATGCTGAACAAATGCATGTTCATTCTGAATTTCTGTAGAAAAGAGAAAGCAATGATAGGACAATGAAGCAAAGAAACCACATGATTGAGTTTTGTAGTTTATGTAAGCAACTGAGTAATCCACTGAATTCAGCTGCCTTTTGTTTTATTTTCCCACACTAAGGGTTTTTCTGGAGACTTGCTAAAACAAAGGAGCTAGGAGGAAGACAGCCCAGCTCGTGGCTCTTCTGCCTTCCATATTGAACATTTGGGACATAAACACAGGCTCTACTTTTCAGCAGATGAAACATAGGCATAAATAACCATAACCCAAAGTAGAGTGCATTTCATTTTTTGGGAGACAGACACACAATGGTGTTAGTGATACTCAGAAGAGGTAAGATTGTTGCCAGGAGAGGAAATATGAGCTTTCATGGGAAAGGTAATGCCTCAGTGTGACTTGGATTGACGGGTGACATTTGTAGGTGTGGCAGTGCAGTGGAATGGGATTTGAAACAGAGAACTTGATGTAAGCCCTGACAGGAGACTGGTATGGAACGTTTCTATCTGACATAGATAAAGGGACAGAACAGATGATAGGCAGGAAAGGAGTCTTCACCTGGACGGTGGCCAGGGCTCTGTGAAGTTGCCCTTTCTGTTGGGTGTGTAATGTGGAATTCATGAGAAATTTTGAGCTGGGAGTGGCAAAATTTCTGAGGGAGACTGGAGGGTAGTATTGGGGCAATATGGAGACCAGTCTAGGTTAGATTCTCACTTTATATATAAATAAACTGGGGTTCAGAAAAGGCAGCAGCTTGTCATGGCCACAAGGCAAAGTAGGATATTAATTTAGGTCTCTAAACACCAGGCAGTTTCCTTCCTGGCCAACAAGAATCAGGATCATTCTGTTGGCATATAACTTATTTCACAACAATGGTGTCCCTTCCTCTATCCAGTGGATGCAAAGTGGTAAAATAAAACTGTCTAATGGTTAGCTAAAATATTGGATATTTATTTGACCACAGCATCAGTTCTAAACTTTTTTAACATAAAGTAACAGTATAGAATAGAAATATGTGAGGTACATTAGGAACATAAACTTTGCTAATAGCTTCATTAAAAAGCTTTAAAGAAGTTAAATTAATTTTAAGAGCATATTTTCTTTAACTCATTAGATTCAAAACCTTAGCATTTCAGCATATAATTGGAGGGAAGAAAACCAATTTTTCTCATGTTACCCTTCTAAGTTCTCTGCTGAAATCCCTGGAACAGACAAATTAATGAGAGAAAAGCATACAAATATATTCATGTTTTGTGTGATACAGAAATCTTCACAAGGAAGTGAAGACCCAAAGAACAGCATTAAATACTTACATAATGAATTGGACAAAGAGTAATAAATTATGAAAACATGACAAGACAAAGGGGCTTGGACTTGGGCAGTTCGTGGTGGAAAAGTAATTAGAAAGATAAGGGTTATTTTAACAAGGTTTGTTTGTATAGATTTCTCTCTGCCTTGACTTCCTGTCTCTACTGATAAGAATGTTACTTTCTGTCTGGTACAGGGATGAAATTTTTCATACTGGAGTTTTATCTTCTGCTTCTGGAACAAAAGGGGGTGGTCATGGTGCCCTTCTTGAACCTGCTGGATTTTTTAAGTGCCTTTCCCTCAAAATAACCATTATGCCAAAGTGACATACTTTAAGATGACATCATTAAAGTAATAGCAAATTCTGGTGAGGCTATAGGAAAAGCAGAAATGCACATTATTGGGGCTGGGAAGATAGCTTCATGGCCCAAGTGCCTGCATGGCAAGTGCAAGGTCATGAGTTTGAACCTCGGTCCCACAAAAAAACAAAAACAAAAACAGAAATGCACATTATTGTTGGGAATGTCAACCTGTCCAACCACCATGGAAATCAGCATGGAGATTCCTCAGTGAACTAAAACTAGAACTTCTACTTGGCTAGCTGCTCCCTTTCTGGATATCTTCATGAGTGAAAGACCTCAGGTTACAGGGATCTGTGCATACTGATGTCTGTTAGCAGCATGACTCGTGGCTAAACCTTGGAAAAAGTATATAAGCCCATGAACAAATAAATGCATAAAGAGAATGTGGTATTTGTACATAGTGGAGTGTTACTCCTCCATAAAGAATAGGTGAGTCATTGTAGGAAAATGGATACACCATGAGACAACAAATTTAAGTGTAATAAATCACTCAAGCTTGTATATCACATGTCTTCTTTTGGATACAAACTCAAAAGGTAAGTAAAGAGCAAAATAAAGAGTAATAAAAGTAGGGATATCTTTTTCAAATGGGAACAAGGATAAGAGATGGAGGGCATGGCAGGAAAGGAAGGGACAGTGGCTAAATCATGAGATGTGTTATGCACATATAGCAGATTCCTGCAGTGGGTGTAATCATTATGTCATGCAAACATAGACTAATGAAAAAGAAAACTGAAAAAAAGTTTTGCCTTTTTTACTCCTAGAAAAATTACCAAAAAAATATATTTGTCTTCTAAGATGGTATCTTTCCTCAATAAGGTTTTTTCCATCTAAAATTCAGGACTTGATAACAATGAAGAATCCAAAAACATACTAACTCTGTTCTTTGACAGGAAATGCCAGGAAATGATGTTTTTCTAGTTCCTATTTGATTTGCACCCATTTCAGCTGCTTCTTTTGGTCACAGATGCTTTCAGCCACCTGTTCTCCAATTCTATTTCTCGACTGGTTTCTCCATTTGTTTTGATATTGAGCAAAGCAGATTCCAGCCATCACTTATTCTATTAACTCGTGTATTAAGTCCACTCAGTCTGAAAAGGTTTATTACAGCAAGTTTTCTCAATCTGATTTCAGAATCTTTCCTTGATGGGTCCAGCTTGCAGGTGAATGGTTGAAGGGCAAGTGGAGAGAAAAGGAAGATGTGTGATTTTAGTCAGAGCTAAGGTAGGAGGTCAGGATTTCGTGCAGTGGGGCTTCAATGGGTCTTGGTTTTACTGTTGGTTAGATGATTTTGTAAAGCACATGCTTCCAGGCTCCAGTCAGAGCTCCTCATTAACCTCCAAATGTAAACATGCTGAGGATTCCAACTGCAAGCGTCTGGACCTCTGTAGCAGTGCTTCTTCTGGTCTGTGTTCCCAGGGGGCAGGCCAGAACTGCTGGGAGCAGGTGTCTGAGGGGTCAGTCCTCAGCTAAAGATAGATGAAGTTATAGAGTAATGAGCCCACCAAATAGCTAAGTTTGATCCCAAAGCCTCCTGTGCTAGCCCTGCCACTGAGGTGCGCTGAGAGGGTAACTGAGACTGGGCATGGTGGCAGACACCTGTAATCCCAGCTCATGGGAGGCTGTAAACAGGACTCACTATGAGTCTGATGTAGTAGTGGAACACTGAGCGCCCTGTAGACTCTTCCCTAAACAAACAAACAAACAGAAAACATGAAGTTAGAGAGTAAATCCCCAACTCTCTTTCTCTACAATGGAGCAGTTCTGAAGCGTGTTCTTTGTGGTGTCCCAGAAGCCTTGACAAGACACAGATCCAGGTGCCCAGAACAGGCCCTTGCTTGTTTAGATTTTTTTAATGGCTGTCCACCCCTGTCTCTTTTCTCTGCCCATCTGCCAGAGCTCCCTCTATATCCTCCCAAAGAAACTATCTTCACTCTGTTTATTGCCTCAGGTTAGCTTCTAGGAAAGGCAGCTTAAGATATCTGCCCTTTGCAGCAGTGCTTAGAAGTCAGTCATGTGTGCAAGTACTATAATGGATGTGGTGTGCACCTTGCTGAAAGGCCCCGCTGTAACATTCATAATTGAATGTCTTTCCTCTTAATTCCTGCTTTTGCCAGCAGGACCCAAGGATGAGCCCAACATTCTTCTTGGTAGACCGAACGTTCTCCTTTGCCTTTGCCTGTGAAACCTTTATCTACTGCCATCTCTAGCTAGTGGTAGCATAATATTTGCCATTTTTCCATAGTCTTGGACAACATTAGGCTTCCTACGTAGCACTCACTCAAGGGAAAAATAATGTGTGCTTTCAGATATCACAGAGCTTGTCGGCTTTCTGGAGTGACCTTGGTTCCTTTCCTAGAGACCTCTTATTATTGGGGTTCATATTAACCATGCCTAAGAGGTTGTGTTCAAGCTGACTGAGTGAAGTTCCCTTGGGACTGAGGAAGGGGGCACCTCACATGACATCTCCCCAAAGTGTAGGCTTTGTTCTGGACTTCAGTCTTCCACTTTTCCGTGTGACCTGCAGCTCATCCCACCATGCTTGTGGATTTCACTGTAGCACATTTTAGATTTCAACATCATCAGGAGTGAAATGTCCAACTATTTTGTTCCAAAAGGGTCGCATCCTTCCCTATGCAGTTGTCAGAGCCAGCAGAAAGGTGTGGCTGCCCAAAATACAGACTCTGAACAGAAACAGAAACTATCTTGTCCTCAAACACCTAAATGCATCCCAACTCCGCCCTGTCTCTTTTTCTTTGTTTATGAATGAAGATGACAATATGACCTTACTGTATACATTTGTTGGGAAGAATAACTGACTTTATACATTAAAATGTACAGAACTTTATATGCACAGTATTGGTCTATTATCTAGTACGTTTGTGAACTTGTGGATGTATACACACAGTTGAATTTCACATACAGTAGCTCATAACCTAGTTCAAAAAATTGTCCTTCATTGGTTGGTTTTCTATTACGCTTGTATTCCTAGTGTTAAGTATTTTTAAGACTGTTTTAAAAAGATAAAATCAATCATGAGAGCAAAGCTAAGCTATCTGAACAGACTCATCTCTGATACAAGTGCATCTTTACCTGATGTTCTTCCCACTATGAAGCCCCTCGCTTTTCCATGATCCTTCATGCCTGCCTGAGGTTCTACTGCAAGGCATAGATTGAAGAAACTAGAGGCTCAGACCCAGATGAGTGGGTAAAAACAGATACTTTGCTCAAGCTTATCCATCACACATGGGGCTGAAGGCCCGTAGTACTTTTAGTTCTTTAAAATACTGAAGAAAACCCTGAACTTTTAGGTAAAAGTTATTTCTACTTTTTTCTCATTTCTGTGACAAAATGCCGAACACCCAAATTAAAGAGGGAATTGTTTATTTTGCTCATAATTTGTAGTTTTCAGTCAGTAATCATCTGGCTCCAAGTCAGCGTGACACATGGTAGAATGGTGACAGTTCATGGTAGAAGAAGATAGCAAAAGCAATGCAAGCAAAAAAGAGGATCAAGCTCCTTTCTCTCTCTTATGATATATGCAAGATCCCCCCACTTGCATGGCTGTAGCACTGAAATACACATTTTAGCAGTAGAAAATTAATCAATCACAAACAGCAGATTCAATAGTCTCTGAAAAGACCACACCCCATGAATGTATGAGGCTTTGAGGGGACATCTAGACACAAGCAATAATCATAGTATTAATATATTTTCTTCTTTCTTTCATTATAGTTGAAAAACATAATTTTTAATATTTTAATGGATATAAAGGTATGCAAAGGTAAAAATGTATGCTTGACCCATAGCAAGTGGCATATGGGAATGGTTGAAAAAGACAGTATTTTTATTTATTTTATTTATTAGTTTTATTTATTTATTCATTTATTTATTTTTTGCGAGACTGGGGTTTGAACTCAAGACCTTGCACTTGCCAGGCAGGCACTTGTACCACGGAGCTATCTTCCCAGTCCCAAGATGTGATATTTTTATACAATGGAATATTACTCAGCTATAAGAAATGATAAACTAGAAGACTTCATATGTAAGTGGATGCATCTTGAACATATACTCATAAGTGAAATAAACAAGACCCACATGAGTAAATATTGTATAGTTTCCTTACTGTAAGAACTCAAAAGAAGAAATAAAAATAGAAAGGCATAATAGCAGAATGGAAACCAAGGACTTAAGCATTAAACAGCGAAGTGACTGCAAACAGAAAAGATAGGAAACATGGCAGGAGCAAAGTCATGCACTTATGTACACAGAATGAATTAGATGATGGTCCTAAGAACTACCAAACTATTTTTCACACTGAGGATAGCAGTGGGTAAAACTAAAATTATGCTTGGAATACCTGTTATTCTTATCTTTTTGTTTTGTGCTGCTTCTAATGTAATTTCACTTATTGCTATACTCACTCTCAAGTAAAAGATTGGCTTACAAGAAAACAAACTGGGTACTAAATGAGAGTAAAAGACTAGGGAAAATGCCATAGGATTGACCAGCTGCAATGTTGTGCATACTTAGATTTCAAAATGTCTGTGTAAGAAGTGTAACTTGTTATTACATTGTATATGGATTTATTAGAATATCAATGATGGAAAATACTGATTCCAAATTAAGTGGAAGATGTTTGGTATTCAGAAAGATATTGATATTAAACTCGAGTACCTGTGTTATAGAGTAATAGTATCATGAAGCTTCTCTTCTGGAGGGTTAAAAATATAAGTTTATAGACCAAAAATGAGATAAAAGGAAGGGCTACAAGGATTGCCAATGTTTTGGCCCTAGCCCTTTAAGGTCAGTGAGGACTCTGAACATAAGAGAACCTGTGTTGTAACATCGTATAACTCATTGGTTTCTCAAATTTTCTGTTTAAGGAGATTATGGGACCACAGAGGAAAGGGATTGACAATGTATAGTGTGCCTAAGGAGAGTCACCTAGAGAGAAAACATTCTTTCAGGCTTTCACAGAGAGCAAATTAGTCAGGCAATGGCCATGACTCATCTAGCTGGCTGACACTGACAACAGTTCTACAAAGCACTGTACTTGATTTCAAGATAATTCTGAGGCGATTTGACTGACTTTGGGAGATACAAAAGTTACATGTTTTATTATACAGGTCTTGATTTTACTTGCCCATAACCACCCAGCAGAAAAGTTTAACCATTAATGTAAAGTTAGATTAGAATGCTGAGCTGTAAAAGGCTTACATCAACAGCTTCTGACATTGCCAGTTCTGCCAATAATTCATTGAAATTATGGAATACTGGACTATGTGTATAACTACTTTGTCTAAGTTCAATGAGAATAAAGTTTTGTACCAATAATGATTGGAAAAATTATTATGTCGACATCCTGTGCTCAGTATAACTAGTACGAGGACAATATGCATTGTATCAGTTATTGGGAATGTACTACTAATGTGATTTGAAACTGTCCTATTGTTATTTCTTACTAAAAGTAAATAAATAAAAATTATGCTACAATAAAAAAAAATTTAAAAAATGAAAACCACCGGTAACCCAACCCTATTTTATTGGTTTGGATGCTTAGAGGTATTTGAACTTCCCTGAGCTGGGCTGGGGAAAGTTCCTGTATATAGTGCAGGTCATCAGCATTAGGGTACCTTCTATGAAAGTGAAGGCAATGAGGTCACCCTGGGCAAGGTGCAGTCTTGCTAAAGTTCATTCTGTGGCCTCTATCACCTTGCCCTTGGGAGAGTCACACAGATTTTAGAGATTACCTAGTGGAGGGCAAATGGATGCTGAGCATCAACATAAGCTTGCACTGAGGAAGCCCCGAAATTTCCGAGCAAATCAGTGTTGATACCTATACTATTCACAGCCATTAACTACAAGTGGCTATTGGATTTAAATATAACTTAATTAAAATTGAATGCAATTAAGAGCTTGTTTCCTGACCTACACTAGCCACATTTCAAATGCTCAATAGCTGTCACTACAGAAATTTCCACAGGGCAGCACTGGTCTATACTGTATTGAAAGCTTGTTTCGGATTATTGGCTTTGCACTTTCCCAGAAGCACAATCTTAAATTACAGACCCCACAGTTAAAACTCACTTAGCCTTCAAATCCTGTTCTGCTACTGGCAAAGCTGCCCTTGCAAAGATCCATCTGGTGCGGTGAGGACTAAGTGTTTGGGGGAGAAGGC
Organism: Myocastor coypus; assembly: GCA_004027025.1. Lineage (NCBI taxonomy): Eukaryota > Metazoa > Chordata > Mammalia > Rodentia > Myocastoridae > Myocastor > Myocastor coypus. The sequence continues at coordinate 30,622 of PVJA010002323.1, forward strand.
CAAGTGGAGAACCTGGTGGGCGGGCCTCCTTGAGCAAGAAGATAAGAATGATTTGTAATTAGTTTCATGGCTGTTTTGAAGTGAGTGTTTTTCAAGTTCTTGAGATCAGTTTGTTCTTGTAGGGAAATTAAGCATGTCTTCAGAAATTTTGTTTGTGTCATTCAACTGATCAACACAGGCTTCAAAATACAGAGATACGTTTTAGCTAAGAGTGGTCAACCAGTGACACACATTAAATTGGTGGGCTCTTAATTAATGAGTTTTTAGTACAACTATCATTTTCTATAGTAAATATTTTCTTTGACTTATATTTTCTGAGTACAAACTTCCTGGAACTAAAATATGACATTGGATTTCTCTGTAACTATGTAAACCATCTTTTCTCTTTTTCCCAATATTTATTCTCCCTTTGATTTACCAAGCTGCTTAAAAGAAATCATGAATTGCCCCCTAGAAAATACACATTAACATTTGTGTAGTTTTAGGACTTATGTTTTTACTTTTTAGCACAATTTAGACAATTCTGAAAAAAATTGCTTGGATGGAAAAAATCTTTAGAAATCCGTTTGGTATGGCTACTTCAGGAATTCTCTCTTGACATTCCTGTAACCAGCACAGGTTCCTTAAACTGTGTACTGAGCTACCCAGTCCCTGGTGTCACGACCTGCGATAAAAGGACTTTAGAGAATAATAAATGTCACAGGCAAAAGACACTGCACCTGAACCCAGCAAAAGTTCTACTAAGTGCTCCAAGAAAGCAGTCTGTTGAAGATGGTCACATACAGTGCTTCTCAGTATCTTTTAGTTACTCTTGCTTTATGTCGATCCTATTTAGAGTTGTGTTTGTTTTGACAAAGAGCTATTATGTTGGAACAGTACGTTTATGTTCATTCTGGAAACATTGGGGAAATATAAGAAGGGTTTCAGCAGAATGAATTGACTCCTCTCCTCCTGTTTAGCAGCTGGTCCTAAAGAAGCAATCCTCAGTTTGCAACCTTCATTTTGCATAAACCATTTCCTCTGTCACGTACCCTGGTGATGAATTACCTTGCTGACCAATGCTGATTCCACCCCTTGTCTCTTCTAAACTGCTTCAACTTTAAGCTCCCAACGTCCTGCACTTAGAGTCTGGGTCAGTGGGTTTTTAGCACAAGAACGCTTCCTTTTGTAATTTGACCAAATTTGGGGAGAAATGTGTTGGAGGTAATTAACAATTTACACACAAGACCATGTTTCCTGAAAAGTTTGTAGGCAGGAATGTACAAAGCTAAATAGCTCTCTGCCCCCCCCCCCAACACATCCCTTTGCTGTGTATTAAGGCTTCCAGGGTACAACTTTACTTTACAGCAGTAGGGCCCAAGTAATAGGTACTGGCCTGGGGGTCCTATTCCTCATACCTAAGGACTTAAAGCATGTGCATTGGCCACAATACATCTAACTTCCCCTCTCCACTGCATTGCCTGATGATGTGTGGAAAGATTGATTAGGATATCTGTGTGCTGTGTTACATTTCATCTTGCTGGATTTAGCTAAACTTCCATGGAAGACAGAAACTTTAAATGCAGCTTAGGGAAATACCTCTTAAGACAACTTATTTTCTGGTTCTGATTCTGTCTCTCAGGATCTACAGGATACTAGCAAATTTTAAAACTCCTCTAATGCTCAGCTTTCTTTTCTGCAAAATGGGGGAAATAATGAGATCTGTATATAGAGGAGTACTTCAAGAGTTGATTTATGTAAAGCATTTGGAAACATGCCAGTGACATAGTAAATGATCAGTGAGAATACCAGCTATTAAATTTGAGTTTTTTATCATTGCGTTATGCACCTCTTCGAGTTTAGTATCCTCTGTAAACTTGGTCAGATTTTTATGTACATCTCTGTGCAAATCATAGAAACAGAGGAAAGCAAACCATTTGTCACTCAAGTTCCTCTCTCACGTAGAAGAAGTGGCTCCATTTTGAAGCACTTGCCTAGCCTGTGAGAGTGAGAGTCCCTGCATTCCACTACCAATATGGCACAACATAAAAGATTTATTTATCACATATTTTTTTAGCATGGGCACTCATTTATGTAGGTAGGATCTCTCTGTAATCTTCAAACATACATGACTCTATCTTGTTGTCAAGGAGCATTCTTTTCTTCAGATGTTACATTTGTAACAAAGACGAATATCAGCTTTCAAAATTTTTGTGCAGTGTTTCTTATGGCGGGGCAACACTGACTATTGGAATCATCTTGGGGAGGTCTTGGGACAGATTTATCACTTCATCATTACCAAACACATAGACATGCATGATACAGGGCAAACTCAGGAAGTTAATTTGATTTTGTGTGTGTGTGTGTGTGTGTGTGTGTGTGTGTGTGTGTGCCTGTGCACATGTGTGCATGTGCATATACATATAACTTGGATGTTTCACATAGGCAGGGACAAGAGGGAAGTATCAAGTAAATTGGAGAGTGCAGAAGGAGCTCCACTTAGCTGTAACAGGCTAAATTGTTCTTTAGGCTGTTGGTAACCCAAATCTGTGAAGCAAGGAATCTTGTAGTCTAATACTGGGGAGACACTGTAGAGAAGTATCTGTGCGGGGGGAGGGACAGCGAGAGGGACAGGGACAGGCAGAGATACAGAGAGAGACAGAGAGACTGAGACCAGAGATCTTTCCTTAGACATCCAACTGTCCCTGGAAGATATATTTGGAGGTGATTTGCATTCTAGAGGGATTTTGAGATTTGTGAAAAAAACTTGCTATCATTTTCCTCTTAATCTTAGACCCAGCACATATAAAATTATGCATTGTAAGTGCAACTCAGTTTTCTCATCTATAATATGAAAAGGACCCCCATTATGATATGAATGTTTTTGGCCAGTGCACAGCTGGCCCAGGAAATAAGGCACTGAATTCCATGATCTAAAAGATCCCTTTGAACTCTGTCATTTCTACAGTGTCTTAATGAGATTTATACAGCATATACTTAGGCTTTTGAGCAAGCTTCATGGATTATAGTGCCATTTGTGATTGGCAGAACTTTGGGATTCTCACAAGAACCCTTCTGCTTTTTTCTATTTTTACCTTTTAGAGATTTCTTTTGGTTTCAGCTTTGAAATGATTGCTTATGGAGTTTTATCTTGAGATAGACTTTGGGGAATGTGTCACTACGTAATGTCTGTCTAGAGTGATTAGATCAGGAAGCTAAAGCATGTGGGGATTTAAGGAACTCCACTGCATGGCATTTTGGTGTCCTATAAAGAAAAAAGCAAAAGCCCATTGATGTTTTTCTTATAGTGAACATAGAAAATGATGGCGCCATTGGCATATCTCACAGGTGGAGTGTACCTGGCTTTCGAGAAACTACTGCCTTCGTGGCACTCTCTCTGGCAATATCTGTTCTGACCTAGCCCAAGTAAAGAACACTTACAACACTTGGGTCACTTTCATCTCTTATCTCTCTTGATTCATAGCTGAAGTAGCATGTGAGAGGAGATGCACTCATTCATTTGCCCATTCCGTTTGTCATTTACCCAGTGTGCAGTGTGTTCTCCACATTCTTTACTTGCTAGGGACACAATAATGAATGACAAGGCAAGACCACAGATTTTTCTTCAGAAGATGATTGTATTGAGTGTGGAGGAGCTTGGGTGAGATAACTAAAGAGGCAAATTTAAAGTTAAAAGAAAAATAGTATACTTAAGACCAATGTCTCATTCATCCTGTGTGCATAAGTGCATGGTTTTGCTCTTGATATATTTTCACCTTTATCTGCTTCCAGTCACTTCGTTGTTTAATCCATAACACATTCAGCTGTGTTATGCCCTTAAATTCTTATTTTCTTCTTTAAAGTTCTTATATTAGGGAGACTATATGATATGTACACATGTAGGTCTTATTTATTTCACTGATGAGCATAAAAAAGGTCCATCATATTGATCATAGGACCATGTAACACTAAAACTATACTTGGAATGCATGTCACTCTTGTCTTTTTGATGTGTACTGCTCCCAGTGTAACCTCAGTTACTGTTATTCTCTCTCTCTCTCTCGCGAGTATTAGTAGAAAATAAGAGACTGGGCCAAATACCATAGACTTGACAGGCTACAATTTTATATTTCCTTGAATTTCCAAATATCTGTGTCAAAATTGTGTAACTGCTTATATCACAGTTTATGGAACGTTATTAGAATATCAATGATGGTCAGAAAATATCAATTCCAAGCTAAGTCAAAGATGTTTAATATTCAGAAAGCCAGTGATGATAAGCTCAAGTAACTATGTTATAGAGGAATAGTATCACAGGGCTTTTCTGCTGGAGGGTTGAGAATGAAAGTTAACATACCAAAAATTGGAGAAAAAGAAGGGCTATGAGGATAGCCAATATTTTGGCCATAGCCCTTCAAGGTCAGTAAGGACTCAGGATATAAGAGAACCTGTGCTGTAATATCCTACAACTCAGAGGTGTCTCACATTTTCTGGTCAAGGAGATTATGGGACCTCAGAGGAAAGGGATAAATGAACTATAGTGTGTCTAAGGAGAGTCACCCAGAGAAAAACATTCTCTCAGGCTTTCACAGA
>PVJA010002323.1:44920-108939 GCA_004027025.1 Myocastor coypus
TGTGTGTGTGTGTGTGTGTGTGTGTGTGTGATACTTGGGAACAAGCTCAGAGCCTTGTGCTTGCCAATCAGGTGCTTTATTCCACGCAGCTATAGCCTCAGACCTCAAAGAAGTATTTCAAATATTATATAATTTTCAAACATTCCAGAAAAATGTAACTATAAACCTATACTAAGGAGGCATATAGTCAGCTTGTTATATATTTTATGTTTCACATGAAGTACATAACTAAAATATTTTACCAAAATTCTTTCCATACAATGTATATAAGTCACAGGGATTTCGCTGAATGGTGAATATCTTTGTCTTTCATCTAATTGCAAAGGGTCAGTGATAAGATTGTGAATTATCTCTCAGTAGAGAAGACACCTCCACCAGAAAAGGTATCTTGTCAACTTAGTCCTCACTGTACTCTCAGTCCCTGGCACTGTCCCTGGTAAACATCTCTTTAATGAGTAAGTATGTAAATAAAAACTCCTGATCAAGGAACTTGTCTTCAGGTGCATAATTTGGACATCAGATTGTGTTCTCTGAGTATAAATTAGCCCTGCAAGGATGAAATTCTATTAATCAACTTTATAGAATTGCGTTATAAATTTACATATCACATTTGTTGTATAAACACACAGATTTTGTATGTAGGTTTCTATTGATATGTTCCTGTGTGACTCTACCATGAAAAATAGGTGGCCCAAAATGTTCACTTTCTTATATCAACACGTATTTTTTTTTCCTTTAGGTAAGCTATGTGGCAAGCCAAATTATAATCAGATTTCCACTTTATGAAAGTATAATGAGAACTCTGAAATCAACTAAAGGTTCATTTTGCCTTGACCTGCTCACTGTTTCCCTGCAGAGAACCAAATTATCAGTAGGCTGCTTTGGAGAGCGTAGATTCAGAGTAACCAGCATTTGCAATACCAGTTGACTCTTTAATTGCACCAGGTGTTTTTCTAGCTCTCGCTATGTTGACACAGAAAAGGACTTCTCGTTTACCTAAAGATGAGCCTAACTCTTCCTTCCTTCCAACATGATCTCAGATGTGGTCTGCCATTGTGAAAGTTCTGTGACAACAACCTACAATTTTTGGAAGAATCAAATACAATGAACTCTTGAGGAACTTAATGATTATCCCATAAATATTAACTGTTTATATAATGTATATTTATTTGTTTTTCTTACCGTCCTAGTTTTCTCCTTTGCCTTGTTTACTATTTTACTTTCAACTGTACCTTGGATGATAATGCTCTTATCTAAGTCACCATTATTTTTTGCAAGTGTTGACATCCTCTGTTTTTTGTTTCAGGGTCTGGGGATATAGCTCAGTGGCATAAGTGCTTGCCGCACAAGCATAAGGTCTTGGGTTTGATCCTTGCTACCAAAAAATGACTATGTTTTTCTTTTCAGTGTAGAAATCTTTTTTGCTTCTCTGAGGATAGTGCACATTTTTCTGACCTAGTTCATTATATAAGTATTTTAGAATTTAATTTTCACATTTCTTGTTCTCAATTTCCAAAATTTTTAGTGTTTTGGGAACCATTACTTAATGTCTGAATGGACGGACAATTTTGTTATTTAGTGGATAGAACTGGCATTGCTGTTATGACTTGTACCTAGATTCCCTCCCCGAAAGACTCATGTGCTCACAGATGAGGTTTTCAGGAGGATTTTATTAGGGTCTGATATATATGAATTTAGAATTAAGTGTGATTTGGAGCTAAAGCTTGATCTGCAGCTATAGGTCACTGAAGAGTACCTGTCAACCAGTTTCGCCCGTCTCTCCTCCCATAATCTCTTTCTGCTTCCTGCTACCTTGCATAAGCTGTTTCTCCTCTATGATCCTGGCCTTCTTTGGATCCAAGTGACTATGGACTGAAACCTTTACAAACCCAACATAAACCAACATAATATTGTAAACCAACATAAACCTTTCCTCTCAATAGTTGTAGGTATCAGGAGACTGGGTGTGGTGGTGCACACCTATAATCCCAGATCTTGGGAGGCTGTTAACAGGAGAATCACTACAAGTCTGATCTGTGCAGTGAGCCCCAGTACACACCATAGACCCTGCACTAAAATTAAAAGAAAATTTAAAAAAGAGTTCCAGGTATCAGATAGTGTATCTTATTGATAAGAAAATAGCTAAATAGCTAAGACAACTGCGAGATACCTGATAAAGTGCCTTGCACCTGTTAGATAATAAATATAGGTTAAATCAATTGTAGCAGTTAAAATCTCTCTACTTTCCAGCAGATTATATTTAGACTTGGAGATAGATAATTCCTTTTTGTGACATTGTGTATTGTGTTGGAGGATGTTTGGCAGTATATCTAGTTTCTGTTTAGTTGCTGCTAGTAGCATGTCCTTTAGTTGTGACAACTAAAAATATTTTGAGATATGACTACATGCCTGAGGGTTAGGGAAGACCATCTCTAATTGAGAACCACTACTTCGGAGCAAAAATTGCAAAAGTGGTGCAGATATTCATGTTATCTCTATGTTTTTTAAAAATTCCAAACAAAAACACGCAAGAAAGAAGGAAGCTTCCATTAATATTGATGAGTTTCTAACAACCCAAGGGAAGTATCATTAGAACTAAATTCCACAAAGGGTCAAAGCCAAAAACTGTGTCCCTATTATATACTCTCTTATAATTCTGAGGTTAGTCCACAAAAGAAAAAGACTGGAAGTGAAACTGAGGATTGAAGTTTTACTGTATCTAAATGACATAGCAGTGATACTGATCCTTTGTTTCAGAGATAGTTGTGACTTTTTCCATAGTTGTGGAAGTTGGAGGTAGATTAATTTAAAAATGCCGGGCCGAGTCAGTTCTGGCTTGCTAAAATTCAGTTTCTAGATTTACCATCTCAGATTCATAGACTTTTATTTTCATCTCTGTGCCATGTTGACTTTCTCAAATTATTTAGATTCAAATATCCTTGGCAATTCCCCATCCCAAGGAATTTCCTTTGACTGAGAATCCCCCGAGTCCCTGGTGCACCTATCCTCTCTTCAAATACACCAAAGTCAAATGAAGCATAGTCATCAGGTGACCCCCACCCATCATGGAGAAAGAAGGGTGGTTTGGGGAAGGGTAATCTGCTAAGCACTCACTTATTTCTTCAGACACCTCACCACCTTCGTGGAACAAAAACTGTCATGTGACAGTACAGAGAGAAATAGGATGGCTGCTGGCCCACCCTGCTTAGCTATGTCCTACTCCCTCTTGTCTTCTACCCAGTTTACATGCTTACTTGAACACTTTGCCCACAGTGTAAATCTTGATGCTTACTCTTTGGTTCTTCTTTCCCTTCAAAGACTGTCCATTTATATATGGGACTAATCTAGGTGGCAGAGGCTAGGTGCCATTAGTCACACCTAAAATATTCAGCTTGTTCTAGAATGTAAAATTACTGTATCACTGGACAGCATGCTTTTTTTGTATTCTAGGGAAAGTCTACAGGGTGTTTAAGGTCGCACTACTAGATTAAGCTTGTAGTGATCCGCCTATTTACAGCCTCCTAAAAGCTGGGATTACAGGTGCACGCCACCATGCTCAATCTCAATTGCCATCTCAGCTCACCATAGGGGCAGGGATAGCACAGCAGGCCCAGGGATTGAATTCCGGCCCCTGTGCCTGCTTGCAGCTGCTTTAATCCACTGAGCTATTTGGCTGGCTTTTCTTTTTCCAGCACGCTTAATTGAGATAGCAGCCCATTCTTGATGAAAGACGTAATTCTCCACTGTTCATTTCTTACACAAGCCCATTCCAAACTAAGAAGAGTATGTGAAATGACTCTGCTAGAGGGGCATATTTTAAGTAGCACTAATATAGAGGATAGGTAGCTTAATAAGATATAATTTTAAAATTAAATTTTAATAGGCAAGCAAGATAAATACATTGAAGGACATAATTGTGGGATAGAATAAATAATGTTGTAAGACAGACAAGAAACTGTGGGTGTTTGTGTGACTGTGGGAAAGAATAAAAAACTAAGAGAGAGTAGAGAATCATGGATGAGTAAACAGCATTATGGCAGATTATAAAGTGGGAATGTACAGTAAGGAACAGAATATTGTGAGGGAAAAATTTGTGAAACAATAAAAAGCTGTGAGAGGAAACAATTTGTGTAGGAAACAGGCAATTTCATAAAAATAGAGAAAGTGGGAGTGAAGGGAAAATAATGAAAATATTAGGAATTGTGAGGAAAAAAAGATAAAACAATATGCCAAGATGAAGAATTCTTGGAGGAAACAGAACTGTGTCAGAACAAAGAATTATGAGAGTGACTGGAATTATGGGGAGAGGGAGAAATCCTGGGAGATAATTCTGAGAACAAGGAATTGTCGGACACATTAGGGAACTTGGGAAAATAACTGAGAATTGTAAAATCCAACAGGGAATTGGGGAAAATACAAGCAATCATGAGTGAAAACTGAGAGTTATGGGATCTGAATGGGATCTATGAAAATGAATGGATAGTTGTGAGATAGAACTAGGAATTATGGGAGTGAATAAGAGTTGGTGGGAAATAAATTTCAATATATGAGAATTAACAGAATTGAAAGTAACATAGAGTTATATGGTAGGGCAAATAATTTTGTAGCCTGAAATAGAATTATGAAAGGAAAGAATAGTAAGTGGGGCAGGGAATTGAGATAAAGTTTGGAAAATTATAGATTAAAAAATGGAATGGTGGAAGAGAATAGACAATCATATGACTTGAATTGACATAGCGAAGAGAATTATAAGAGACTGTAACTATAGGAGATAATGGAGAATTGTGGGAGAAATTATAGAATTGTGGAAGAGAACAGAGAATGCTGGGATGGAAAGGGAAGGAGGAAGGGCTCAAAGAACTGTAGAAGAGAATGGAAAACTGCAGGAATGAACTAATTGAGCTAAATGGACTTGTGGACAAAACAAGGAATTGTAGGAAACAACAGAGAATTTTTGACTTAACTGACTCAAGGGACTGTGGGAAAATATATAATTAAAGGAGGGAATAGAATTGTGGGACAGGCCACTTGATTGTGGAAGAAATCAGCAACTCTGGGGGAAATTGTGAATTCTAGAATGACTAATTATAGAAGACTGGAAAAATTGTTGGCGAAGATGGAGAATCATGGGAATGTCATTGTAGGGGAGAAAGGAGAATTGTGAGGTAGAACAGGAAATTTGGACAGAGATTGGAGAAATGTGGGGCAGAATTTTTGGAGACTCAAGCATTTTGTTGACAAAATAAAGTCTTGTGATAGGACAAATGATAGTGGGAGAGAATTTGAAATTGTGGGATAGGATAGGATATTATGGGACATAATCAGAATTGTGAAAAAGAACAGAGAGTTCTGAAAAGAAAAGGGAATTTTGCAAAACTAAGGGTCTTGTGAGAGAGAAAAGAGAATAATGGGAGATTCAAGAAATTATGGGAGGGAATGGAAAATTATGGGATAGGTCAAAGAATTATGGAAGAGGATGGGAGAATATGAGTGTTAATAGAAAATTGTAGAACAAGGCACAAAATTGTGGGTGAGAATACGAGTGATGGGAAAAATAGGGAATTGATTTTGTAGCAGACTCAAGGTATTGTCAATGATGATCAAAAATGGTGGGAGAGAAAATAGGCTTTTGGAAGAAAAATTGTTGGAGAGAACAGAGAATTGAGGGAAAGAATATAGAATTGTGAGGAGGAATAGCATTTTGGGATTTTACAGGGAGCTGTAAGAGAGAATGAACAATTATGAAATAAAAAAGGAAACTGTAGAAGATACAAGGAATTGTTGGCAAAAACAGAATTGTCCACTCAACAGAGACTCATGGATGAGAATGGGAAATTACAAACTAGGATAGAGAATTGTGGGAAAGAGATGAATTATAAGAGAGAGTAAAGTAATGTAGGACTTAACAAGGCATTGTGGGAGAGAATGGAGAATTGTGGAATAGGACAGAGAACTGTGGGAGCCACACACAATTTTGAGAGAGAAGACAGAATTGTGGGAGATAATAGTATTGACAGAATGGAGATTAGCGAAAGAAAATGGAGAATTGGGAAAGAGGCTTAAGAATTGTAGGAGGCACTGAGGAGTTTTGAAAGAAAAACGAAAAATTTGAGAGAGTAGAAAATTTTGTTGAAATGAAAAGAGAGTACAAATAATTCTGTAAAGCCTGAAGAACTATGGAAAAGATCCAGAATTGTGGAGCAAACAGGATAGAAAGTATGACAGGAAAGAAAAAAGAAATATGAGAGTATTTTTGAATTTTAAGTTACTGATTTTTAGGTAATAAAAATTGTGGAGAACACTTAAGCATTGCGGGAAGAAGGGAGCATTCTGGGAGAACAAGGAATTATGAAAACTAACTGAAAGTTGTGTGAGAGAAGGAAGAAATGTGGGAGACCATGAAAAATTATGACTAGAACAAAAATGGGAGTGGTAAGATACTGGGTGTAAAAAAATGTACTGGGTCCCCGGGATCTATCTGGCTGGCAGATACACGTGACTCAGTTATGGATATACCATCTCTACTCAGTCAAGACCAATTCTCTGTCCACTACTGCTGTCAGACACCCTCCAGGTCTTTCTACCACCTAGGCCACCCCCATTCACACACACACACACACACACACACACACACACACACACACACACACACTCCATGCTTTTCTTGCCTACTTCTTTGAACCATTCCTCTTTATCTGGCCCACATTCATCACTGTCTTCCCTTTAGGCACCAATGCTCTGTGTTTCTTATCAGCTTATACTACTACTACTACTACTACTACTACTACTACTACTACTACTACTACTACTACTGCTAGGTGAGGTTTCTTGTCTGCCTCTCAGGCTAAGGTCCTCTCATAGTTACTGTTGCACTTATTTCTTAACTCTGCTGTGTTGAAAAAACTTTTATTCATACTGACTGGGGTGGATTAATTTGTGGTCACTTGTAACACCAGCTGCACTGAGTCAACATGGTTCTACATATGAAAGATTCACCTGGGGATTATTGCCAACAGACTAGTTGAATTGGAGGGAGCAATGTGCACTGGTGATTCTCCTGAGAATCTTTTCATACTGGTTTTCCAGCTATGAACTCAGTTGTCTTCACTGGTGGAGCTCAGGTCCTCTGTCACTTAGGATTGCTACAGTTCTCTTCATGCAGCTCTGGTCCATACCTGGAGAGTTGATTTCTGGATCCAGTGCAGATCTCTCAGCCTGCTGGCACAGAACCTTCATCCTGCTGACACAGACTTTCTCGCTTCCACCACTTACCTTTGGGCTTTCCAGTGCAAATTCTTGGCACAGATTTTTATGACACATTGCCCTGGCCTCTAGGTTTTCAGCTGGACTCAGGCCTGACATTGCTGTGGGACTGAGACCATCAACTAAATTCATTGAGAGTCTAGTATGTGGACAGATTTCTTGCGTTTTTTCTGCATTTCATGATTGGAGTGAATGTCATAAAACAATCCTATCAGTTATTTGCCCTGCATTAAATCTATTCCCTTGCAAACCACAACTGTAGCTCTAAACCCTGAGTCTGTGTATCCATACTTTAGGTTTGGCCATGTCCTTCCACTTAGACCACATCTTGTCCTTCCATCCACAGGTTCTTAGGCAGGCCTATGTGCTTTGCAAGGGCTAAATCCCTGATCCGCCATTAGGCCACGTCACTCTTACTTTACTTGAGGTGAACCCTCATGACAGGGTTTGTAGCATTCTGTCATTCCATAAATGGCCTCAGTCTAGGGAAAATCACATACCTACTTGTAGAGGTCAGCCTTTCATGTCTCCTGAGAAGCCTGCGCAGACCTGGGATCTGTACACTAGGTGCATTTAGAGTGTGAAAAAGTCTGCATACATGCAACCTTGATGTAAAAATGTGTTCTCTTTTCTCTGTGTTATACACATCTCATTTGCTTGGTGGAGAATGGCTCCATGTGAAATGAACCTGGTAGGACAGTTAACTACTTCCAACCAGTTGTCTTATCCTGTAATCCAAAGTATAGAATGAATTTCTCTCCATCAGTTTTCAAATCCCTGCACTCAACTTGGTGACCTATATCTCTTCTAGCTTCTTAGTTAGACCTTAATGCAGATGAGGTGGTGGGCTAGGCATATTATTTCCTGATGTCTCCTCTCCATGGCCTGCTGAAATCTCACATGGTCCTTGTACTTTTTTAGGACTACCTTTGTGGCTCCTCCCTTAGACCAGCACTATTGTTCTGAACCTGCACTCTGAAGTTACTTCTCTGTAGTTATTCCCATTTTCAACTCCAAGTCCATGAGGGAAAAAAATGTAGATGTTATATAACCACCTCTCTTCCCCTACAGAGAATTTTGAGTAGAATTTCTGGGGAAAAGTCACTCTCCATGAACTTCTCATTAATTTAATTAATATTTATCAAATCCTTTGTTTTGACAGTGTTCAAGGGACTATAGATGTTTCCTGTAGTTTGTATTTGTACAGGATGAAAAAATGATGAGAAAGTTAAAAAAAAAAGTTATGGTAATGGGTCAATAAGCAGCAAATGCATTGGTCTCCTTGGTCCAATGAGCTTTAGTGATTTTGGCCAGCACATAGGAGGCTGTATTTATGTACAACCTGTAGTCCTTTATGTGTAATAAATTCTCAATCAATTATCATTGACTATGCCATTTTCACTTACATACAGAGCCATACTTCTGGTCTGCATTACAGTAAGGTTTGTTAATGTATAAATCTTTAATTGCCTGTAATAATGTTTGGATCTAGAATGTCCTTCAAAAAACTATGTGTGAAAGGCTTAGTCCTGCCTTGCTTTAATGGAGGGAGGTAAAGAAGACTTTAAGAGTTGGGGCCTAGTGAGAGTTCTTAGGTTACTGGTAACATACCCAGGAAGGCAACTCTGGGACACTAGGCTCTTCCTTCTCTTGCTGCTTGCTTGCTGTCCAGAATTGAGGGCCACTTGTGCCTGCCATGATGATGTGCCCACATAACAATGGGTGCAAAAGCAATAGGGCCAGCTAATCATGCACTGAACCTGTGAAACCATGAGCCAAGCATACCTTTACTGGTAAGTTGATTATTTCAGGTATTTAAACATGATGGAAAGCTAATAGTAATAAATATTTTATGATAACGTGTTAACTCCTTTCCTTTTGCTTCCCATGCTCATTCCTTTTCTAGTTTGAAAAGGATAAGAGTAAGCACAGTATGGAACCTTCTGGAGCATAGTTTTGAACAAAACATTTTTATTAAGCTCATGCTGATCTTATAAACTGTCTCCTTGATGTCAAATGCTTCAACTGTTATTTAACAGTTATTTCTTTGTCTGACAAAGTAAACTAATAGGAAATGGGACAAAATAATTTTGTACATTATGTATTAGTTTTTATGTGCTTAGTACTATGTCATCTTCTTCTACAAATTATTTGAGACTAGCAAAATATAAATAAACTAGGGAAAAGAAATAGTTAAATGAACTAGGGGACGGGAAATTTAATGGAAGGAAAATAATGTCACTGATGGTAAAATTACTAATTATGTGTGCATACCATCAGGTTCTGAACTTGTTCCTTCTGAGATCTGAGGAAGATGCCTTTGATAAGTTGGACCAAGGGTGCAACTATAAGATTTTTCTGTGTTAAAAAGATGACAACTACCCCGACTTTGTTATCATTTTCATTTTGTTTTGTTACTTGTGAGACACATGATTTTGAAATGTTTTAGTATTTGATTTCTTGATTTATTGCTCAATTTCCTGATTTTTAGAAATCCCCATTGTACATGCGCATGATGTTTTCAGTTAAGAAGGGAATGTGTGCTGTATGAAATTCTACACAGGTATATCTCATCGCTGCAACCTATTGCTATGGTCATAGCCCACAACCCCCCAAACTGTGTTCAACTGAATATACAAGTTTTCAGTGGTCCAGTTGGGGCATTGTTCTGCACAATAGCAAGCAAGTACTATCTTGCATATCACCTCTCTTTTATTGATAGTAGCTGTCCTCATAACAGTTCTGGGATGTTTTTAGCTGAGTCCAGGCTTAGAAGAAAAGGGTTTTTCAGCTGACTCACAGTGTCTGTCATGTGTACAGGAAGGGTATCACTGGTTTGTAGGAATCAAGATTTTGTTTGCACATTTTCTAGGTGTCCTGTAAGAAAAATTTTCATAACAAAGCTTTTCACAAATAATTCACAGCAAAGGGTGCAAAAATCTATCAGGAGAGACTACTCATTCGCTTATTTTTTTAATTGCAAAGAGAATAAAACTAGTTTTAAAATTTAGAGAAGTTGGCAAAATAAATATCTATACAAAGGCTCACCATTTCTGTATGCCTTTCAAGTGTAAGCCAAGTGAGTGACTAGCGATTGAAATTTTTACTTCACAGAGTATGGCAGCAATAATTTTAGCATAAAAAACAAGAATAACCTTTCAGAACTATGAGAAAACTCTTAAGGCAATACTGAAACAACAGTGGAAACAATAAACTTCTAGGAACAAATGTGCAAATGTCACTATAGTCTTCCGTTTACTGCATGAAATTCATTATGGCATATTTATCTTCATTCATAGGATAAGACACTCAGAGAGGCACATGTGCATCCTATTTCAGGAACTGTTTTAAATTTATACTTTAAGCATGCAACCTAGACAGAATGGTGTCACTTAAGTTCTTCTCAGTTACCTTTAATTTCCAAGCAACAGGGATTAACCTCAGTTAATTTAAAGTAAAATTGCTACTCAATGAAAAATAAGAAAGCTGTTAGATGTTTATGGCTGTTAGTAACCTACAATATTTAGTGAGCTTTTCAAATATTAAATTTTCTTGTTTTATAACACTTTCTAGTTGTAAAGGGGGGCAGATTGTGTAAAAGCAAAGACAAAAAATATTCAGAGTCCAACATTTTTAGTTTCTCATAAATCCTGGAGGTTAGAAAAAAGTCTTGGAGGTCATTTTTCTGTGGCTTGCTGTGCTTTCTATGTGAGTAGACTCTTAAGGCCCCTTTGTATTTTTTTGGTCTCTTCTGTGCTGTATAAGAAAATACACAAGAGTAGATACATTTAATGAACAGAAGTTTCTTTGGCTCATGGTTCTGGAGGCTGGAAAGTCCAAGATGGCGTGGATAATACGAAGTGAGAGTCTTTTTGCTGCATTAGCCCATGCCTGAGAGAGAGAAATGAAGCTGAATGCAGTTTTTATCAGGAACCTACTTTCACAATAACTCACCCACTCTTATCATAGTGACATCAATCCAGTCATGGTTTAATGAATCGTATGCTGCTTTAAAATCCCGCCTCTCAACACTGGTTAGAAGTCCTTGAGTTTATGATTAAGATTAGTCATTTCAGATTTATTCAACAATTAATACTAATAGGCCCATGAGAAATTCAAACAATAAACCAAACATAGTCTGTACCCTCCAGGAAATTTCAGTCTTGTATGACACGAATTAAATTGTGTTGACAATAGTTGCATATAAATATGTGAATAAAATACGTGCAAACGCAAACAAATGTGAGATTCAGAAGTGGTGAATTTGACAAGTCAGTTATAAAATTCTATAACAAAAACAAAAGAAAGGAATGGTTTCTCAAAGCAAGTGACTGTCAAGACAGACCTCACACAATAGCTAAAAAGTTTACACGTAAGAAATAAAAGCTCACAGAATTCAAGTAAGGAAACTGTGAAAATGCAAAGAAAGGAATGACCTAGGACATGGCTGACTTGCAGTGCAGGACTAAGCCATACTCATTTCCAAGATTACCACTTTAGGTGACAAGGCTGTCATTTCTTTGGTTTCTGGAAGAGTGCATTAACTATAACTGTGCATAGAAATCTGCTCTTTGAGCTCACCCTGTCCTGAGCTGGCTCTCTTATATATCGCCTATTGTTATCCTATGAACACCTTCTTAATTTGCATGCTGATTGGAAATTTTCCCTTTAGCTGTTTTGTCTGTGAATTCTATTCCTTACTAGCATTTGCTCCTATTCCCCTTCTAACTAGATGATTTCTTACATGATTAGTAGCTATTAAATGATTTCTACAATCACAATACTTAACTTTTCTTAGCTATCTACTATGCTTATATGCATAATTCTGTGTTTTATCTAATACATATCTAGTTTAACAGTGATAAAATCTAAGAGGAAATGTTGTGAACACTTTTTAGGGGCAAAGAAATATAAAGAAAACATAAGGGAATTGTACTTGTGAAATGTCTTAATTAAAACAATCACAAATAAGAACAGGAGTTTTAAAAATGAAGCAAAGGAAAATAAAGTTGTAAATTGATAAGCCAGGCTGCTGATGGCACTATGAGAAGAAGACTTTATAGAAATTGAACATCTATGGCCAAAATGCTAGGTGAACTGTTCAGAAAAAAATACATTTTTAGAAAGGAAGATTCAGGTCAAAGGAAGACTCCACTTTGCACAAGTGGGGTCAGAAGTTAACAAACAAGCTCTGCATTAATTTTGGTGTAAGGGAGGTGTGCCCAAGTTGAGACCTGTTCAAGGTGGACGATGCAGTTCTAGGACAAGAAGCCAGCAGAGAACAAGACTGAACTTTATTACTGCAATCTAAGCAGGTATAGTAAAATCTTACTCCTTCTGGGTCTCAACTCTTTCCTCTATGACTTGTGATTATTTATCCATGTGAGCAGTTAATGTGTGTCAGTACTAAACATTGCCACTGATACACTGTCTTAAGTTGTTATACTTATGAATTTGTATGAATGGGAAGCAGAATGCCTTTATATGAAAAATAAAAGATAATAGTAAGTCAGAAGATCGATTTTTCTCAAGCGGGAAGAAGATCAAGAGGTGGAGGTAGGGGAAAGGAGAAGGGAAGGAGATGAGAAAAGAATTGAGATGTACTATGTTCATGCACGACCGCTCCATATTGGATACAATCATTCTATGCTGCAAATAGGAACTAATAGAAATGGCGATTCATTACTCAAAAACTTTGTGAAATTAATGTGTCAACACGAGGTCCAAAGATGGCCTCTCAACCTCAGCACTACTGACATGAGAGACTGATAAAGCTTTGTGGAGGGCTGACTATCCTGAAGATTGTGAGAGGTGTAGCGTCATGCCTGACTTCCATGCATTAGATGCCAGCACCTCACAGCTGGCTCCAGACATCACTTAAAGTCCTCTGTCCACAGAATCACTTGCAATTTCAGAGTCACTGTTTCTGGGAAGGCTGTAGCAGTGCAGCTCACATATTCTACTTGGTCCCAAAGATACTATAGGGAAGAAAATATGATGGTGATGGTTGCAAGGAGGAGGAGATTTCCTGTCACTCTTCGTTACCAGTAGAGACAGAGTAGCTCCTCCTGTTTCTCATTCACTCACTTGAAGCAGAAACTACCCTCGGAAATTTTTGACTTTACAATCACATATACAATATAGATGCTTCATGAATGATGTTTAATTTTGACTTAATGCATGTCATGTGAAATTAATTATTCATGATTATGTTGTGATATAATCTATTATAGAAAAATATGCCACAGAGAACCCTATTAATTGAGTGCTTATCAATAAAATATGAACATTCCAGGTCAGGTCTTACTCTGCCATTTTATCAGTTAGGTACAGCCTGCTGTACAATTGTGGGTAGAGGAGATTAGAAATTAGAACTTTGGATGCTTAATTAATGGCAAAAGATTCTTGGTGTACCCTGATTTAAATATAATTTCAAAATATAAATGCAGTTCTTATAAGGTTGTTTCTTTGACTTTTACCACAGAAGTAGCATCCTCGACAAACTTAATTACCAAAGTCAGCTTCATTAGTGAGAGCTGACCTGTGGCTATGAGCGAAGAGGGAGGAAAATTCAAAATATTCCTGCAAGCTGGCAAAGTCCCTAGAAAAAAAAATATGAATGGCATTGGTGGCTCTTCCATTAAAAACAAAGAAGGAAAACATGTTCTCAGGTGAGACTAATATCCCCAGAAAATACTAACCAAGGACAAGTTCAAAGATTAAAATTGTCCTCAAGGTTCAACAACAGCCAAAACTCAGAGATACAAATCTTCAGAAATGCTGAAACAGCCTAAGCAGAGAAAAGACTTAAGTGGTTTAATGATTAATAACTTTCTTGAGTATTCTTTAGGTTAACTAACATAAATTCCTGTACTAGTTTGGTTACTATGCAACACGGTGACAACTGGACCTCACAGATGATTTCTAGAAATTCTGATGACTAGAGGCTAGCTTAAGAGCCTAACCACCACCTCAACTCGATCTCCACTTAATACTTCTGGAAGAGATTTTAGTCATCAATTTTTATGAACTTAACCTGTTCAGAAACTCCAAAAATAGCCAAGCACAACAAGCATTAGCTAAAAAATGCATCACTAGAAAATCTATATTGACAGAGATTGTTTTAATGAAAATTGTTTCAAAATAGAAAATACTTATCGCATCTCTTATTCATCTTAAGAAATTTTCATTATGATTCTCAAAGTACTATTTACATTGGTTATTCTATTGCTGCACTTTAAATTCTCTCCAGTAGACTATAATGTCCTTAAGGGCAACTTTACACATTCTTACTACTTAACATATTTCTTAGGACAAAAATGTGCAATGACTAGCATTTTGGAAAAGAACAAAGTGAACTATTTATTATGAGAATGTAGGTTGAATATAATCTGTGATCCCTTCTTATTAATTCTTGTATTTTTCTTATTAAACTCAAGTTGTTTCTTAAATCCCCATTTTATTAAAATTAACTCCAAACTGAAAATCATCCAACCCATTTACTTTCTCTTAATTTGCCAGAATCTCCCACTGTTTAGCGATTAAATGATTAATCAGAAAGTATGTACTTTGCAAGCAAAATTACAGAAACCCCAAAATTAGGTGTTTTTAGAAACTCAGTACAAGTAACACCAAAATTTAGATTGGACATAGCAGCCAAGCCTTTATGCCATTTAATTTTCTAGGCAATTATTATGAAGAATTTATATTGACCAGGGCTACTGTGTCCTAAGAAAGCAAAATCCTCTGTTGCTGAGGGCTTCACAGATGGGGCTATGAAGTTTCTCCAAGACTTCCTAGGGTAGCTGTCATTTTAGATGAGTCTATATATTTTCTCCAGACCTAAAAGAATGAGTTGGGGAAGAGGCATCCAAGGCCAAAGCCATAGGCAAAATGAAGGATCCCAAGTGTGAATGTGAGTTGAGAAATGCTTGAGAAATCTAACCCCATGGAACTTTGATTTGGCTGACTGGATCGCGACATGGGCGGCAGAGATGCATGATGAAGTGTGGCTACATGAGGAATTAATTGTTAGAACCAGGAGATACATTTCATTTAGATAGCTAAAGAGGAGTAGTTGTAACTACATATGCTGTTGAGTCTTACAATGGGAGCTTGGCTCTAGAGAAAATAATTTGGTGGTTTGCATATGAAGCAGTGATTGGGATTGGAAGGACTAGAAATCAGACATCATTTCATTAGAAACGTAAAATGCCACTGCAGGCTTTCTCTGTCATAAGTGCAAACTGTAAGTAAGTTAGCAGTCAGAGGTGTACTAGATGAAAATACTGTTGCATAGTATTCCATTGCATGAATGCAGGACAACAAAAATGAATACTGAATCATACTACGCAACAGAACCTATAGGAATCTCACAGATCAATGGTGAGCCAAAGTACACCATGAATCATTGTATTTATATGAAGTTCAGAAGTGGGCAAAGCTATTCAAGAGTGATAGTCTTCAAAGAAGTAGTTACATTTACAGGGATAGTTGGCTGTGAAGAGACCTGAGTGGACCTTCTGAGTTGCTGGAAGTAGTCTGTGTGCATGGAGGTATCCAAGAGTGAAATTAGTGAAGTACACTCTGAAGATTGATGCACTCTGCTGTGTGGAGGTTTCACAGGAATTTTGTAGAAGGGAAAAGACTAGCACTAGAGACCAGCAATAATAAGCAAGAGGTAGATGAGACAACATATAAGAGTTAGATCAAGCCAGGATGCTGACACACATTGCACAAGTAGTCCAAGGAGATAGAGAAGCTAAAACACACCGTGAGATCTCAAGAGCAAGTAAATATAAATAATTGTGCATATGTGTGTGTGTGTGTGTGTGTGTGTATGTGTGTGTGTGTGTGTCTCACTACAGCAACTAAAGGAAAAGGATGATTATAGTGTATTGGGTACCATATAGTTAGGATGGCCATTTTATTTTCAGCAACATCCAAAGTCTTGGCAGTAACCTCAGCTATCAAGTCCTGGCACATTGCACTCTTTTCTGCTTCCTTTGTTCACACCTGCACAAATGCAAGGACTCACAGGCTGTCCTCCTCATTCCGTGATCCTGTATGTCTCATTAACATCTACCATGTAATCTTTATAGAGCCACTTTTCCCTCAGAGAAAGTTAAATAAATACATTCTCACAAAGATCACTGCGAAGTGTTTACAGCAACAATTCTTGTAGCCAGAAGATTCAAGAGTCTACATTATAAATAGCTTGTTTTTGTCTTTTATCGATCATGATAAAAGAATTTACACATTTGATAGCTACTTTTGCAAGTATTCTGTTACTGCTATCACACAATGAGATGATGGCTATAGTCATTCCTCAGTGTGCTCAGGGGACTGGATCCAGGACCCCCTAGGATGCCAAAATCCATAGATGTTCATGTCCCCTAAACAAACAGCATAAAAACAAATACATATGATCTCATACATTTGAAAACATCTCTAGCTCACTTGTAATACATAATGCAGTGTGAGTATTATGTAAATAGTTGCTGTAGTGTGTTATTTGGAATAATTTATAATATGTAATGCAATGTAAGTTGTATGTAAATTGGTGCTATGCTGTAATGTTAGGAATAATGACAAGAAAAAGAAAAATATCTGTCCATATTCAATACAGACACATTTTCTCCTGAATATGTTCTGTCCCTTGTAGTTTTCATCTGAGACTGTGGGCCCACTGTCTGCATTGCCTATGCTTCAAGAGGACCTAGTATGTGCATTGCCTATGCCAATGTTTTCAGTTCTGTGCTCAACTGGGGCCTGGGGCAATAGACTCAAAACTTCTCTCAGGGCCTCTTTGCTGTGCTTTGGGCCTGTACATTTGAAATAAACTGTAAGTTCTGAAAAAAGTGACTACGCTGACTGTCATTTGGGCCTTGGTAAGGAGCCAGCACAGTGCAATGAAGACACCATAGGGGGGTGGATGACAGAGACGAAGCTTGCACAGGAAAGCACCAGACTACAAGAGATCGTTGGGAACAGCGCGCACTCTTCAGAGCTTTGCCCTGTTCCTGGCTCACTAAGGCATTGGAGATGGCCATCTTCACATTTGCTAAGGAAAGGAAAAGTAAGGATGACTTAGTCATATGAAGCTAAGTGCTAAATAACTGCATAGCTGACCATTGGGAGACAGTTTGGTTTGTACGAAATACTGAAAGTGTACCAATCCCCAGGTTGACATTTATTTACATGTTCAAGCTAGAACAATTTGCATTAGGGATGAGATGATCCAGGCCTGAATTTCCTCTAGAAGCCCAAACTTTCTTAAAAGGACAAATGAAATATGTTTAACTTTGTGGCTATATGATCCCTGTCATAGTGACTCGGCTCTGCTGTTGCAGCATAATACACATATGCCTTTGAGAACACATACACTATTGGCTGTGTCCCAATAATACTTTATTTACGGCTCAGTGGAGTAAAGTGTCTGCTTAGGCAGTACACAGCAGCCAGGGTTTGGTCCCTGGCGTGCCTGCTGGCCCCGCCCCTACAGTGAGCTGAGAAGGTGATTGGGACTGGGCATGGTGGCTCATGTCTGTAATCCCAGCGCTTGGGAGGCTGAAAACAGGGGAACTGCTCTGAGTCCGATCTCTGGAGTGTGATCCTATAGACAATGTAGAACCTGTCCTAAATACAGAAATAGAGGAGTTTATTTACAAAGACAAATGGCTATGAAAAAGACCTAAATAGTCTTGATAACAAAGTTTTTAATTTTCTTTTGCCTCTTCAAAGAGTGGCACCACATTGCTTTAGAACCTTTGAACCTCTCTTGCACTACTTTATTTATTTATTTATTTATTTATTTATTTATTTATTTATTTATTTATTTTTGTGTTTAGGACACGATCTACAGGGTCTAGAGGATCTCACTATGTATATTGGACTTGTAGTGATTCTCCTGTTTTCAGCCTCCCAAGTACTGAGCGTACAGGCAAGTACCATTACTGCCAGTCTCAATTGGCCTCTTAGTGTGCCCCATGGGCAGGGCCAGCATGACACTCTTGCACTACTTCATAGCAAATGTATTTGAAAACTGAGAAATTGATAAGCTGGTTTAATCACTTACTGGGTTGTACGTACCAGATGAGAAAAACTATCTTCTTGGCCAATCGTTGTACACTGAGCTTCTTGTCAAAGGAGTACAATAAATATTCAGTGAGTAAATGCAGGAAAGGAGCATGCAGATACTGTCTGCTCATACTTGAGAGTACTTATTTTGCAGTACATAAACCATACTGTCCTCCTCATGTATGCCCCACAGCAGCCTTCAGGCAGGATGTCTGTGTATCATGTCCTGTTGTTCCAGATTTGCTTTGCTCTGTTGACACAGTCTTGCTGGTCCTCTTGGTGGAAGAGTTGCTGATTGGATCAGAAAGGACATCTGTGCTTGGGCAGGAGTAAAGCTAACTGGTCCCAGCAGATTGAATTTTTCTCATCTGTACTCACTGTCCTTCCAGCCTAATGAGCTGAACAATGTCAACATATTTCCTTACTGGTCCTGATCCTAGGCAGTGCTCTACATAAAAATGAAAGGAAACTATTCAAAGAAAATTCCAAAACCATTACCAGCTCAGTTTCCAATGTTCCTTCCAATGCGTGAATATCATTTTCTTAACCTGAAATCCATCATTTTTCCTTAAGACATGTCCAGCATAAAATAGCATTCATACAAAGCAAAAAAGTAGCAACTGCTTATGAGGCTTTATTATCCCCAGCCCAGTGCAGCCAAGCTAACTTAGTTTTAGACGTTGATCCTACTGGGTAAGCATTTTTCAACTTGAAGAGTACCTTAATATAATCAGAAATCTTCATCTGATCAACAGGCAAGAAGATAAATGATGAGTTTAAATTTTCCAATCTGTTTCTGCTGCTTGATAGAATCTCCTCTCTAGATTTTCTGTCTGTATACTAAAACTTTATTTCTATAGCCTTGAATTTTGTATTTCTTCTATAAATAGCCTAATATAGGGATTTAAAACAATTATGGCAGCCGGGCGTGGTGGCGCACGCCTCTAATCCCAGCACTCGGGAGGCTGAAAACACAAGATCACTAGGAGTCCAATCTGTGTAGTGAGCCCCTATAGACCTTGTACTAAATATTTTTAAAATAAAATAAAATAAAGATACCTAACCATATACGTATTTATTACTTTCTTTGGTGTTCTTTTCCTTCTTAACTTTACAAATTTTCTCTGACATTCTCCTTCTATGTCTCTGTCCCTCCGTCTCTCCCTCCCTCTGTCTTTGCCTTCCTCCCTCCCTCCCTCCCTCCCTTCCTTCCTTCCTTCTTTGCCTTCCTTATTTCTTCCTTCCTTCCTTCCTTCCTTCCTTCTTCACTTCCTTAACTCTCAAATGAGTTAGATACTTTTGAATTACGTTTGGCAGTGAACTCTGTTTTACATTGTTTTGAAATATCTTTCAGAGTATAATTTTTTGCCTATGCAACCCAAGGCATTTGCTCTGCCATCGAACTACATTTCTCGACTTTTTTTTTTTTTTGGCAGAACCAGGGATTGAATTCATGCCCTTGTGTTTGCCAGGCAAGTGCTTATTCTACTGAGCTATCTCCATAGTCCTTCTAGCCTTTTTGTTTTTATTCTGTAAACATATTTTGTTAATTATATTCTAGAATGATAGATTTCACTGCATCCATTAAGTATACTCCATTTTCTGGTATTGTTTATTGCTACGAAGAAGTCAGAATATAACTGTAATTCTCTTGAAGATCATAGATCCTTTACTTTAGCTACTTTTAGGAACATGTAGATTTATTTTATTTTAGTTTTATTAATTTTAATGAACATAAATAGCAATGAGAAAGTTTCAGAACAGGTTAGTATGACAGGTCCAATAATTAATACAATGCATAATATTGTCTGTGTAGTATTTGTTCAGAGTACAAGATGAAGACTTGATATCTTGTATAAACACTGTTAGTACAAATATATCTTCTCATTGAACTAAGAGAAAGTAGCTGTATGTATAGTCCGTAATAGTGGGTTATCAGCACAACTCGCAGTGTTGGAAGCTGTTGACTTGAGCCTTTTTAGCTCAGCATATTAATATGGCTTTGCTTTTTCTATGTCATAGTTAAACTTTTCTGCTGGAAGGTATATATGTATATTTCTTTTATTCTTTTTGGCATATTCTTTTGTTTATGTAGATTGATTTTGTATAATCTGAAAATCCAAAATTTGCATAACTCCAACTCCAGAACTTTGGAATGTTGACTTGATGCTGCAAGTGGAAAATTCCACACCATAAAACTTATGTAAAATATAGTATAAAATTAATTTCAGGCTATGTGTGTAAGGTATATATGAAATACAAATGAATTTTGGGATTAAAATTTAGGTCCCATCTCCATGTGCTCTCATTACATGCATCTGATCTAACATCAAAAACAATTGAAACCTGAAATCTTTGTGTTCCAAAGCACTATGAATAAAAATTATTGTAACTGTGCTCTTTTGTTTGGTGATTTGTTCATACTTCTTGGCTATGTGGTTTTATTTATTTTGTTGCTTCAAGCATTCTCTGCAAATAGTGCCTCTGTAGAATATATAACCCTTGGAGGTTGATTCTCTCATTGGATCCTCTCAATTTTCCAAACACACTTAACTGCTTCCCAGTATGGTCTCCCCTTGCTATATTCTGGATAATTTTTTTTTCCAATTTATCTCCCAGCTCACCAATTCTTTTCTCTGCTCTGTCATCTTCTGATAAAGCTGTCCACTATGCTTTTAAACTTAGTTGTACTTCTTTTATTTATATAATTCTGATTTGTTTCTATTTCATATATGCCCCATTACTTCTTACAATTTCTGTTTTTATACATTTAAACTGATGTTCCTGGCCAGCGAGATGGCTCAGCAGTCTAAAGCAACTGGTTAGGAAAGCTTAGGCAACTGCAGGGACCTCGGTTTGATCCCCGGCACCACATGCTGCACCAGACCCACCCCCTGGGTAGGCTGAGTCAGCCATAATACAAAAATAAATAAATAATGTTTCCATTTATTTTGACTGTTTTCCATTTGCTTTATTCAGAAGACTGACACAATTTTTATTACTGTAAACTGGACGCTCTGTATACATTCTAGCCCTATTTTTTTGAAATAATCATCGTATAATTGTTTTTATCAGCTCACACATAGACTTCCTCTGTTTTGAGAACAAGAGTTTTTCCCTAGTGAACTTTCTCTGTAAATTAACACTATCCCTGCCTTCCTTCTGGCTGAGCATAGCAGGATAAGGAGCCATTGATGAGAACAGGATGCAGTGGATGAAATGTGAGAAGAAAAAGAAGGAAGCCCAGTACCCTGGCAGAGAATGCGAGGGAAGAAAATGGAAGGAAGTAAAAGCAGGATGTGGATAAAGTCACAAAGTAGAGCATTTCCAAAAGGAAAGGCGAAAAGTAGTCCTAAAAATGCTTCTATTTCACTGAGCAGGTAGAGAAAAAGGGCCAAAAGGGTGACTGAGAATTTAATACTTCAGCACAAGAAACACAACAGAGATCTTCATCTTAAAACCCATGAAGCTGCAAGTTTCAAAGTTGAGATGGTGAAAACTGGAATAGGTGATACAATTAGGCAGTTTGGTAGTTCTTAATGACCCTTGAGAGAACAATTTCCAATGTGCTCGATAGAAATCAGGATTCCAAATGTCAGAGTAATGATCAAAAGAGAAAACAAAGTATTCGTAGATTGAGGGGATGAGTCAGGGATAACA
This sequence comes from Myocastor coypus, assembly GCA_004027025.1. Classification (NCBI taxonomy): domain Eukaryota; kingdom Metazoa; phylum Chordata; class Mammalia; order Rodentia; family Myocastoridae; genus Myocastor; species Myocastor coypus. Next base: position 66,923 of record PVJA010002323.1, read on the forward strand.
CATTGATGAGGTTGTTAGCAGGCTTTGGCACAGCATGGACTATAGGTCACCTGTGGTCTGCTCCCTTTTTTGTAAATGACATTTTATTTGACCACAGCCACACCATTTAAAAAATCTTATTATATATGGAAACGTTAGGTAGTTGTGACACTCCATGACATACAAAATAAATATTTGAAAATAGATAATTATCTGCCCCTGCCCAGAAAATGTTTGCTGACTATGAAACTACCTAGGTAGCACTTTGGCCTATTTCTGTTTAGTAGGACTGAGGAACCAGTTTGAGGCCAATTAGAAGGGAGGTGTAGTGTGGAGAAGCCTGTTGTAGTGGAAAGCGGCTGATTGATGAGGATAGTTCTGAAGGAGAAGAGGTCTGGGAAGCTGCTAGGAAGATGAGCTTTCACAATTTGAGACTGACTCTGATACACAAGAGAGAAAGGAGGATGAAATCTATGAAAAACTTGAATGGAGAAAAAAGAATTCTGGGAGAACTAAGGACCAAAGTATCAGAGATCTTTGCCTTTTTGTAATGCAAGTATCTAAACAGTTGAAGGACACTAACCCTCTGAAATAGTAAGGCTTTGTGAGTGTTTTTTCCTTAGCTTTCATCTATATAACCAGCTTCTTTACATTTTGTGAGGGGTAGATGCTTTCATTTTTATTGTATAAGTCTTGCTCCTAACTTAGACTTGTCACTATTTTTAATTTGTGTTTTTCTTCCCAGTGAAGCTGTCTTTTTATTTTTTTTTTTAGGGCCGGCTCAGCCTGCCTTGGGGGTGGGGGTGGCACAGCATGTGGTGCTGGGTATTGAACTGCAGTCCCTGAGCTTACCTAAATTTTCCTAAGCAGGCGCTTTAGACTGCTGAACCATCTCGCCAGCCCCGAAGCTGATTGGCTCATCCTCTTTGAATTTTTCAAAATGGAACATCTTCAAAGATTAATGTACTGTGTGTAATGTAATGTAATGTAATGTAGTGTAATGTAATGTAATGTAATGTAATGTAAGTGTATTGAAGTAGAAACTAGAAAAAAAGGGACCAAGGAATGAAGGCTATCTATAAATATCGTATCTGTAAATTATGTTAAAGCTGCTTTGAGTTTCAAACTTGATATTTTTGGAATTCATGGCAAAATACAAGACTTTACAACTTTCCTGACTGTCATTATTAAGCAGTGGACAGTGTTTGCTTAGTCAACTAATTACTGATGCCATTCTGTCACATAAACATGGAGGAATATTTAAATCTAAAGCCCTTAATTTAAGTAGTTCATAAGGAAAAGGAAGGAAACAACCAGGTCAATTCCATTATGGAATTGATAAAATTCCAGTGATAGAAGAGAACTTGGGTATCTTGGAAGCATAGAAGATGGGTTTTGAATTCAGCTTGGGGTTACCAATGAGCTTCAATGAGATGGACCTAAATTGTGTTTAAGATGTAACTTTCACATTTTAGGGTTCCTAAGAATCACCTGGCAATCCTGTAAGAAGTACACATTTTCAGTGTTATTCTCAATAGGCTTCTACATCACTTTTAGGAGTGAGACTGAGGACTGAAGGTGGTTTTATGGTGTGGACCCTATATCAAGCAACTGAGCTATAAAGGATACATAGGATTTATCTAGCTCTAATCAAGATAACATACTACTGAGATGCTCAGAATATAAAAATCTCGATTTCAAATGTGGTTACAGTTGCTTTGGGAAAATCTGAGGTTATGAACATTAAGTGCTTATGGTTTATGTATGTTTTTATGACTTTTTATTTTAACTCACTCATAGACCTGTTAGACCTGTGTATGCCTCTCTTCTCTTCTGAATGTGTAGGTGGTCTACTTAAGAGACAAGTGACAGGAGGACAGGATGATTAAAGAGGGACTCTAATTAACAGCACAGCAGTGCAAAAGTGGAGGCATCCTCTACAGTTGCTAAATATAATTGCTGGAGAAAAGTGTATAAATATTCATTTAAATGTATTTCTCAAAGGCTCATGTTTGGAACCACAGCTGCCGAGTTGCCTAAAGAAGCATAAATGTTCCACAATTAATGCATTCTTACAGGAAGAAAAAAAAAGCTTTATCTTTAACATTCAGGCACTTGAGTAAATACCATGGATCAGCGATTTCTGTAGCTACCATTTTGCATGTCATATTTATTAGATGGTGTTACTACTTATACTTTAGAAATTTGGTAGTTTCTCTGATTATGGCTTTCTAGATTTAACAGTTACAAATTTAACTACTGTGGAGTGACTAATACACTATTTAATGTCTTGTGTGATTAAGTTTTGAGTTTCCTTGCCAGAAAATTTGGCTGAAGACCATTAAAATGAATTTCATTTTCTTTTCAGATGGAAATCTGGAAACCTTGTTCATTTTAAAACTACAAATGCCTCTTTTTGTTTGCTTGGTAAAAAGAGTATTAGGTTAGTTCTTCATTTGGTTATCTTGCAGTGAATGTGATAATAAATATTCTTTGACCATTTGTTCATCAAGATGTGTCCAAATATGAGGTAAAGGACATACTGCCTTGTCAACTTTGATTCAGGCGTGAGAGTTTATAGGAGAGGATGTAGCAAATCCCAGAGGCAGTGACCATGCTCGGGAAATTAGCTGGTGATAGTAGGCAATGTGTCGGTGCCCCAAAGATAAAATAGGCAAAGCATGAATTAAAAATGTGAAGATTCTCGAGGGCAAAGAGGGCAAAACACATCAGTGAACTCATTTCTAGAGTCCAGAGCAAGGAACAAGGAAGCAATCATGTTGTATAAAAGAGAATTAGAAATAGGCACCTCAAAAACCATCACATATCCTTGCTACTGATGCAAGATAGGACCAAGAATTTCTGCCTGGGGAAGACTTAAATCTCAAGATACAGCTCTCCAACAGACGTATATGTTCTCAATTGCTGGTATGTGGCAATGCCTGTAGACATATTTGCTTGTCATATTTGAAGACCAGGTATGCTGCTAAACATTTTATATTTAAGGCATAGCAGGAAAGCCTCGGACTTCTTCCTATTTGTCATGAAGTCCAAGACCTATCTATATTCCTGTACAAAATGAAAGATTAACAAGAGAAAAGCATAATGCATTCATTTGGTGAGAATTTTATATGACATTAGTCCTAAAGACTCTTAACAGCCAAGGCAAACTATCCATCTTTATGCTTAGATTCAACAAAGCACACCCTGTATGCACATGCCAGGAAAAAATGGGTCTCAGTTAATGTCAGAAGGATGAGTGAGGAGATCCAACAAGGCCTGTCTGTGCAGATTTATCCTTCCTCTCCCTCTAGCACCCCTTCCATAGAGCTATGGGGCAGGTCTCTTTGTGAAATGGAAATCTTATGACCTATAATCAAAGAAAGTGGGTCGAAATGGCTTAATAGCCAACTCTTAGACAGAAAGGTGAGGGAAAGTTAGAGAAATATTTTCAGATTTTTGTGTTTGGGTATGAAGGAAAAGTGGTTCTGGTTGCTATTATCTGCTTTGGTTTTATTTATTTATTTATTTATTTATTTATTTATTTATTTATTCTTGTTTCAGAACCCTTGTTTGCTTATTCACTCATTTTCATGGCTGGTTCAGCCCGCCCCGAGGGCAGCGCTGGCACAGCATGTGGTGCCGGGGATCGAACCGCAGTCCCTGAAGCCACCCAAGCTTTCCCAAGCAGGTGCTTTAGACCGCTGAGCCATCCCGCCAGGCCCCTATTATCTGCTTTGGGAAAGAGGAATTCCAGTCTCTGTAGCTCAAGGCTGGTGGGGCGAGAAGGGTGGAGATGAAAGATGAGATAGGAGAAGAGGAGAAGACCAGAGACATTTGCCTCTGAGACTGATGCTGAGCCCAGCTTTCTCTCTCGGGTGTGGTTCTCTAAACCCACACTTTGCACAGAGCAGTTCCACAACAAAAGATGACCTAACCCCAAATACCAGTTTTAGTGAGGCTGAGAAGCCACCTTCCTTAGCTAAAAGGATGATGGGAGAAAAAAGCCTTATGGAATTTTACCATAGAAGCAAAAAAAAAAAAAAAAAAAAAAAAACAGAAAACAAGAAACATTTGCTAGACTTAGTGAGCTGTGGGAACAGGTAGAATTTGTGTTCTTTTCCAGATTTCTTGAAAAGCAGTATCTTACATGATAATTGTATGATTTAAATTCTCAAGTGAACCGTAACATTAATACTATTCTTGGCCATAATAACACACTTATTATGCGTTTGCAAGTAGCACTTTTTATTAAAATCATCTTCAAGCTTGTTTATTTTACTTATTTTTAATCAAACATGGTGAGTTTGGTTAATGCTTTTCACATTTTCCTTAGGTTTTTTTTTTTTTCATTATTTTACTTTCACTCCTGAAATATGTCCCATCACAAGAGTATCCAGGTAAATGCATTATGTGGCATGCTTGTTTTTAGTATTATGAACGCTGCCATCAGAAGCCTTCTGGGCCTATGGCATTCTCTGCCTTTATGTTACAAAGGTTGGTTAAAAGCCAGGCACAAAGCTTCTAGGATGCGCTTATCACACTCCCTGATTTAGAAGGAAAAACTCTTTCATAGTTATGGCAATCATCATTGAAAATGGCATGCACAGTTTAGCATTTTTAATGTTACTAAAATTGTTAAAATTTTTATTCAGTGAAGAATGTTTAGTTCTGAATAATGAAGTTCCTATTGCCATTTTAAGATCCGAATACTGAAGCCATTTGAATTTTAAGATCTTTGACGAGCATATAATTTGGATATCAAGTAAATGGCAAAGAACATATATCTCTTGTCACTATTAAGGAACAGATTTCTTTTATTCTGGTTAGATCTCATAAGAACATTGGAGAAGTGTCAAGACTGTTTAGGTAAAATGATAGACAAGCTGAACATTATAATTGTGTGTGTGTGTGCGTGTGTGTGTGTGTCTTCTGGCTGTCTTATCTGGAAGCCTCGGAGTTGTTTGGGATAAGAATGTGATGGTTTTGTTTGTAATTGTGCCTCCTTCGAGCAGAGGCAAAAATCTGAGATGAAGTTCTTCCCCTGGCTATAGGGAGCTAATGGATGTCAACAGCCTTTGTGTCTTAGTGGCCTTACGAGCATTTTGACTGATAGGTAACATTCCCACAGACAAGGAAAGCAGGGTGTGATTCTCTTTCAATGTACTGTTCCCCATCCTTGCCTGCTCCTTTCTCTATGCCCTCCTGAACTCTAAAACAGAGGGCAGGAAAAGTTGGACTTTACATTTGCTTTCTGCATGAAAAGGGAAGAAAATACTAAACATTTATAACATATCATATGTAGATCAATGTTAGAATGCTCATCTTTGTTTGTGGTACCAGTGGTCTTCAGTGCCTATCTTTTGTACCTCATCTGTTTCTTGCTTGATCTTGTACCCGGGGGTATATCTGAGATTACTAACATGGATGAAATTGTCAGTGGCACTGTGACCTACTATAGTTTGGCCTCAGTCTTTTATAATATGTTGCCATTTTCATCTGGTAGGACAGCAGGATTGTGCCTGCTTTAATGAAAGCATTTGTATTAAAACTTCGCACAATAGAATCACCAGAGAATTTTTTCACAATATGGGACATCATCATCAAAATGTTTGCCCTATTCAGAGGTTTGCTCTGTAGCTCATGGCAAGGGCTTCTTAAATGTGCATTCCAAATTTATTTTATTTTATTTTACAAAAACTCTTTTCTAATATGAAAGTAGTTCTTAAATATAATACACTATCCAACAGACCATTTGACACAGAAATGTTGAATTTATTATTTTAAGATAAAATTGCAATGAACAAGCAATTGACGGCTTTTTAACAAAAAACATGTTTTAAAAATTTCAACCATTTTGAAGGTGGATATTTGCCAGTGTTTCCATTGTTGTAGCTTCTGAAATAAATTTATTATTAATGAGAACAGATGGAAGTTTAGAAGCTTGGAAACAGAGTTTGGTACCCTGTATAAAAGGCTTCCAGGTTTAAGACTGCTGCGGGTTCTACACTCAGGTAATATATGGAAACTACCAGATTCTAATTAGCTTACAGGACAACTGATTCTTGCCAGGGAAGAAGTACTCTTACTTCAGTTGTGTCATTCAGAATAAAAATGCTAACTGACTAGTGTGGGCTTGGGCTGAAAATAGGTTTATGAGTTGGGAATTTCAGCCCATCAACAAGGCCATCAATATGTATCCACCAAGTATTTTTCTTTCAGTCTGAGAGTCACAGATCCACATTTGGATAGTACCATTCCTGCAAATATTGTATCATAGAGTATACAATTAAGATTTTTCAATTAATAACGCATATTAAAACAAATTTCTTGCTGTAAAATATTAATAGAATGATTCTACAGGAGCATGTTTTGTACTATTAATAATAAAACACTTAGTTATCCAACTAAATAGCTTAAGTGTATGGATTTTTATAATGTATATACCGTATCAGAGTAGTGAGAGAAGTAAATAGCTTTCCAGAGTCTGGATCAGGAGTCCTAACAGAAGTGCTCCATGGAAAAATCTGTACCCTTGTCCATTTATGCATTGTCCATGGTTGCTTTCGTAGCTGCCCAATCAGTGTGGGGCAGTTGTACTGTACTGTGGCCCAGAAGCTGAAATGTTAAAATTCTGTTCCTCTGCAGATAAAGGCTGCTGACCCTTTGTGTGTGTTAATAGAGCAATAGCAGTAAACGTGATCTAGTCTCCTCATGCAGGTAGTAGTTTGCAGAATTTCTTATAGTACTGGTTCTTATAGGTGGTTTCATACTGTAGTAGTTGAGTGAGTTTTATAAAATGCCAGTGTGCTGACCTACTTTGCAGAGATTCTGATGTAATTAGTGAAGGAGGAGAGACATCCTGGCGAATGACATTCCGTAAGCACAGGTTTCTCTCTGATGATTCGGGCTGCCCCCAAGTAGCATTGCAAAATCATTCTTGCTTGCATATTTTGGCTTTAAAAATATGTGGAAGGTGAGCTGACCCCACATTTAGTGGAAGGAGGACAGGCTTGAGAAAGCAGCCTACCAGCAAACCTTACACTTTCTTCAACTTCCTCTGGCCTGTAGCCAAGCATAAATGGTACTGTAAAACACATTGATTCCCCAGACATGGATGCGAGGTAAAACCCAAGGGCTTCTATTGTCTATCTTTTCAGTTCCTTTCTTAGCTCTTTGGTGCCTATTTTTACCAATGAACAATGAAAATCTACTGGCAACAGTCCTGCTAGTTATCTTCCATTCAAATGTCCATAGAAGATCTGAAAGTTCTAGAAGTTTGGGCATGGTGGATTTCTTTTCCTCCAAGGCTTAAGAACTAAGGATTATTTCAGTAATAATCCAATTTCTGAAAACTTGGCACATGGTGTTATTTTGCAACGCTGTGCATGGCTGTCATTGTAAACACTGTTTATAGAACCTTTATCAGCATTTGCCTCAGGAATTTATAAAGCACTTAGTATAATTTGCTGTGAAACCACTGGTGTTTTTTTTAGCTTAATAGAGTCGGCACATATGGAGTATTCGGAAGATAGCAGTTTACATCCTATAAAATTACTTTGGAATCTAAAGCACTTTTATCTCAGCCATTTAAAATGATTGATTAGTTAATTCACACAGCCAGGTACCATTCTTCTCATTTTACAAATGAGGGAAATGAGGCAAAAAGAGGACAGGGGACTGCTTCAAGGCCATGCAGCAAGGTAGGGGCAATTGAGAACTGGAACTCAAGGTTCCCACATCTCCACCCTGAGTGTTCCCATGAACACTTCCCTCCGCTGCGCAACCCTTAAATCTAAACACCCCCTTGATCTCCATCCTCCGTGAAAGTGAACAATTCACAGCAGGTGCTTGTAGTGAAGCACATGGCTAAATCACTGCTGCTTCCTGCAAGAAAACTTCTTCAGATTTTATTATTACCTTTTCCTGGAATGGCAAAAATACAAATAGATCCATTGAGAAACAGACATTTTCCTTTTTAAAATTAAGCTGAGACCCCAGCAGCATCTATGGAGCAGTTGGGAATTAATTTCATGATGTTCTACAGGGGACAGTAGTAATAAGCAGGGTGCTTTCTTAGGGCTGGGATGGGTCATGTAGCTATGTTGCTTATTGAATTTTAGAATGTTTATAAAGAAAGAGTAGAAATTTTTGACTAGCCAAAAGACTAAGAAAAACAAATGTACTCGGAAAGAATAAAACTTTAAAAATATCTAGGAGTTCATTAAATTTTTTTTTTGATTCTTAGTCTAAGTACCAACAGAGAAGCTCTTCCTGTATTAATCATATGTAATACTTTTGGCAGTTACCCTGAGGCAAAGCAACACACTCAGTTAACAAAATAGGATTCATTTCTCTCTATGTACCTTTAGAGGAAGCACAATAAATAGTTTTTTTAATTGTAGAAAATATCTCATAACTGGGACTAAGCCATATGTAGTCTTTATATGTCCAAGGTACCTGAGTTTGGTATTCTGAAGCTTTAAATGTATAGAGATGTTGAGGTAACAAGTGAGTCCAATACCATATGTCCTGGAGAATAAGTTTTTTAAAATGAGACCCTTCACCTACTTAGTAGATAATCAGATGTTTCTATAGTGCCTGCACAAAAAGCGAGCTCTACAATTTATACACTATAAGATTCATAGAGAGCAGCATGTGTTTACATTGTATTCTATTATTACTATTAGTGTTGTTGCTGTTGTTTGAGGAGAGGGTCTTGCTATGTAATTGAGGCTGATCTTGAATTTGCCATATAGGGACTCCAATTCATAATGATCCTCCAAGTTTATTACTATCATTATCTTTATAATTTTTTGATCTCTGCCCTCCTGAGGTTTCTGATCTAAGTGTATAGCCAAGTAGTATAGAGAAATCCAGTTCAATAGACCTCAATGTGGAACTCGTGTTAAGTCATTCTTAAAGAGCAGCTTGTCTGCTAGGCTGACTTTCTACACCAAAGTGCAGCTGGTAGAAAACATGGTACACAGATGGACTGTAGCACTTCATTACTCAAGACACAACATGTTCCCACTGGTTGACCCCTAAGCTCCATGGATAAGGTGTAACAGGCCTGGGCCAATATTGTGCACACAGTAGCCTGTGTTGCAGCTGGAAGCACTGAGCTTCGGCCATGCCCAATTGTATAGGGTTTGCTAGCAAGCTTGCCAACAGTTCTGTGCTCTCTCCAAAGAGGGATCTCTTTGTGTGGCTGCATTGTGAGCAGTTCTGTGCTGAGGGGCAGAGATTTTCCTGTCTTGAATATCCCAGGGTTGGGGCCAGGGCATGAGAAAGCAGAGATTTTTGCCTTTTCTGTCCTAGACAGGGAACCAAATATGACCCAAATGTGAAAATCTGCGTAGCAGACAAGCTTCTCTTTAAGGATGACTTGATACTAGTTCCACATTGAGGTCTGTTGAACTGGTTCTCTCTATTCTACTCGGTGGCATAACTAGGAATACACTGTCTTCTATTCTGATATCCTTATATGAAGCCACCAATGGCATTAACCCAGAAGGCATGCATAGTCCAGCCATAGAGCCTCATACCTATAATAGCAGAACTCTGGAAGGCTGAGTCTGGTGGATAAACCAATGGGCAACTTGTAACAATCATCTCAATTGGCTCAGTGTGGTGCTGGATGTGGAGGCCCCACCTAAAGATTATTGCTAGCAGCATACAAAGATAATGGGGGAGAAAGATTTTATGCTGTTGATTCCCCTGGAGAACATATCATGCTGGTGTTCCTGATATGAACTGGGTTGTTCTCATCATTGGAGAAACTAGGCTTGTTGCTGTCGCTGAAGGTAGTTGCTGCTCCTTTGAGGGAGCTCTAGTCCTTACCTTGAGCATAGTATCCTGGCTCTAGCACAAATGCCCCAGCTGCTGACACAGATCCTCCACCCTGCTAGTGCAGACGTTCTAACTTCTACTACTGACCTTTGGGCCTTCTCAGTGCAGATCATTGATACAGACTTGCGGGAGTCATTGTCGTGGGCTCTAGGCCTCCAGTTGGATTCATGAAGGACATTCCTATCACCAGGGGCTTACCTAGATTCATGCAAGGCATTGTCATGGGATTCAGACTCTCAGCTGGATTCTTTGATCTCTAGATCTAGAATCGGATTCTTTGATTTGTGTGGACAGATGTCTCACACTCTTGCATTTGGATGTTCAGGGAGAATATTATAGAAATAATCCTATAAATTAGGTGTATTACATCATCTCTTCTGTAAACCCTGACTATATCCCAGAAATTTAAGCTCAGCCAGGGAAATTTAATGACTTAGTAAGACCCTATCCACAAATAAATATGTAAAAAGCATTGGGGATATATCTCACTATGAAGGTACTGGGTTTAATCCCCAGTAATCTAAAAAGAAAAAAAAATGGTATATGATAACTTAAGAGTATCAGGAAAATGGAGAGCTGACTTCAGGGTGATGAAAGAAGAGAGCTGGGAAACTGGCTTTTGGAAGGGACAGGAAGAGGCAGATCTTGTGCTTGTTGTGTTCAATAGCTTTCTTTTTTAAAATTTATATTAAAGAGTAAAAATAGCAGAAACAAAGTTAGAAAAAAAACAGTAACAAGCAAGAGTACATATAGTACAGGATTTCAAAATAAGAAAAATTTAACAATGGTTGCATTACATATTTTCATCATCAAATCATTGTAGAGCAACAGTGATAGGTATGTAACATTGATCAAACAATTAAACATTAACACTTTCAATATGTTCAATAGCTTTCAAGAGTAGCAGCACTACAGAAGCTTCCTGGGCAAGCCCAGAAATGGCCAGGGCAAGTTAGCGAGGGTTCAGACGCCAGGCCACTCAGGGCTTTGTAGGCTGTGCTTTGAGTTGATAAGTCCACATGAAGAGGGATGAGAAACCTATTCCAGTGTCTATGAATGTATGAAATTTAGCTGGTCAGAAGCAGCATTTCATTTATAAATAATGTTGTAAAATAGGACGGAAGATGTGAGAGTGCCTTGGCTGTAGTGGGACACCTTGCTTGAGTATCATTTCATAGGATTTCTTTGTCATTATATCATTAATATTAGCCTGCACATGTTTTTTACTATGCTGACATCTCTCCTAAATCCTAGGTAGGTCTCACAGTCATCAGCATCGAGAATTTGATGAAATATGGCAGGGATACTTTATACATGTATAAGCCAAATGGATTGCTATGAGATAAGAATTTCTCCTTGTGGCTTAGGGTTAATATTTTGTCTCTAAAGCCTTATTTAATGGAACCTAGGTTGGAGCAGCTCAGAGAAGCTAGAATCCTGCCCAGAATTGATGCCCTACTCTGACTGAGGTGATGGAAAGGAGATATAAGTAGCCTTTGATTCTGGGAATATATCCCAGAATATATGCTGGTCATCTACTTTAGACTAGCATGGTCAAACCAGTAAACTCCAGCACTGACCAAAACATTCACAGCATGGGGAGAACATGCTCAGTAAGCACAGGGACTCAGGATGTGACAAGGCCTTGGGCTCTTCACAGCAGGAGTAAAGCTTCATCCTTTAGCGACCTGTGTGTGCTGGGTGGTTACTGGTTAACAAGGTCAGAGACAGAAAGAACCAGGCCCCAGGCCCATGTCCCCTGACCAGCTGGAAGCAGCCAGTCGGACCCTCGAGAGCCTGGCTCACAATGTATAGATTGCTTTTTGTTGCCCTCACACTTCAGCCAATCTTCAACCATGCCCAATGCTTCACTTGCTCACTGTTTCTTGTGTTGTAATCTTCATTTCTTCTTCAGAGGCTACTCTCAGTCTCTGACTTCTCTAGGGTGGGGGTATTCTAAGATAGGGAAAGTTGGTCTCTGGGATGAACAGGAAGTTGGGCCAAGTCCTTTCTAGTAACAAAAGCACTGCAGTGTCAGAGTTTTGGATTAGGTTTGTGCAACCCAATTTGTATGAACCTATGTGAAAATCCTCCTGGAGCAAAGCTAAGCTCTGGGGCAGGATCACATCATGTTATGGCGAAGACAAGGGACACTTTTCTAGAATCCTGGGGTGGCACATACATTTTACCTTTTGTGAAGATTAGAATTACTGGGTGCCTGCACAGCCCAGAGAGGCTGTGGCACGCCTTTGAAGTAAAGATTACTGCTTCTTTTCCTCTGCAAAACATTGCCTCCATTTCTCCAGTGAGGACAGGCAGAGGGACAACATACCATCCTTGTCCAGAGCCTTGGCTCTCTCCTTGCCATCTTCATTTTTTTGATGCTGACAATAATTCACAGCTCAAGTTATATAACCTCTTTTTCACAAAAGTGAGTTTAATCATAACATATCGTTTGCTAACATACACTCCACCATATACACTTTAATTGTCAGCAGATTATGACTAAAATTAATCAAATCACTGAAGCCTGCTCAGGACCAGTAAATTTGCATGTTGTAATTGGTTGTTCACCTAATTTTGTGCTGAAACTATAGCTTGTGCCCATATATGTGGGAGTTATAATATCAAAACACGTTTCTTGAGTTTGACAGGTTGACAAATTTTGCTTCTTCACTAATTGTTTTCAAGTAAGACTGTTATGATTTTTAACATCACTTTAATAAATTATGAAGATAGCTCCTACCAGTTAACAGAAAAGCAATTTGAAAATAAACATAATATGGAGAAATGCTCCTAATTTTCTTATTATTTTAGAGTATCTGTAATACTTTGATGCTTCATCCCTCCCTCAAATAGTGAGTTCTCAGTTTATTTCATTCACATTTTTAGTGACAGGATGCTATATTCGTAAATATATATGTTGATGCAGATGAATAAATTAATGTTGTAAGTAATACATTTAGAAAGTGCTTGCTATTTCTAATATATTTGTTGATTAAGTGAGATATTGGATATGAAAATATGTAAAATAGACTTTTACCAATCATGAGCTGGTGTTCCGTGGTCGTTCAGTGTTTGTGTAACAGAGAAATGTACTGATTCAGTGAAATTCTGTGAGGACCAGAAACAATTCTGTGGGATGCATTGTCAAAGCTGTAAAGTCTTTAATGCAATCTCCACTGAGTTGTTTTTATGTCTGTGATGTTTCCTTCACCCAAAACACAACTTAAAATATGCCAAGAGAGGAAGATATTTTAAATGAATCCAATCTGTTTTCCTCTTACTATTGGTGAATAATATTATTTGTTGTAAAATAATGCATGAAACTGTTTCATATACTATTTTTATATTGGGCTCATGTGTAATGTTTCTTTCTGAAAAATTTTGTTAAATGAATACTGAAGGTATACTTTTGGTACTTTAAATCTTGCGGTTTGAAACCTATCTCAACTAAGTAACTCAATTTCAGTTAGTGACAATTTTAGTATTGAAAGTGAACACAGAGACTACGTGACATGCAAAAGCAAAAAGAAACAAAAATTTCTACATGGCCTTCCACAGAATATTTAATTCAGCTGTTCTATCTGAATTCTTTGAATATTACTGAATTCATGAAAAGTAGTCCTTAAAGTTGAGAATTTGTTATCACTGCCCTGGACTCATAGCACTCAGGATGACTTCTTTTGAAGGATACAGGATTACAGATCCAGTCACAGAAATCTTGGTAGCTTGAAAACATACTCAGCGCAATATGTTAACAGATGGGTGTGACTACCCAGCAATAATTTGCCATCCCTTTCAAACCTTTGTTATTCAAAGAATAGACCACACATTAGGAAAACAGCACCGCCTTGTGACTCCTTCAAATCATAGAACACAGGTCCTACTCTAGACCTACTGAATCAGAACCCACTTTTAACGAAATCTCCTGGGAAATTCATATACACCTTCAAATTAGAGGAGCATTGTCTAAGCTACTCAGCTCCAAAAAAACCTCTAAAATAAGTACATGTTCTCTTTTTACTGCTTGGGCCGCCTGAATGGCTCTGTGGTCTAAAGTGCTTGCATAGGAAAGCTTAGGGAACCTCAGGGGCCATGGTTCATCCCTGGCACCACATGCTGCACCAGCCCCACTCCCAGGGCAGGTTGAGCCAGCCACAAAAAAAGAAAAAAAAAAAGAAACTTCTGTTTTTACTGCTTGATTTCCTACTAGGCTTAGCTGGTAAGGAGCCAGCTGTGTCACTGTGGCCTTCTCAATACTGGAATCTTGAGAACTTGCATGGGTCACCAATAACCTCTACTTCCTGCTCTGGCTTTTCTCAGATGGCTTATTCCATTTCTTTAGAGAAGATTCTCCTCTTTGCTTGCCTTGGAAAATATTAGCCATGGGCACTTATCTGTGAGGCAATGGGGAAGGTATTATTTCTTAGAGAGATATTTGGATAAGTACTATATTACTTCTGTTTTCTGCCCATGGTATGTGCCACCCAAGTTTTGTATCTAGAAATGAGAGTCTCAACCTTTTTGCCAATCCGCAACTCAGACTGTCTCTTGTATTGTAGATTGGTCACCTTGTAATCCAAGGCTCCCAGCCTCTATTTTGAGGCTCAGTGGTGAGCACAGGGATTCATAGCTCTTTCACTTGTCCCATTGGGGCCAGATAATTGTGGGAGGCAACTCTGAGCATTGTACGCTATTTAACAGGATTGTTGGCCTTCAGTTGGATGCCAGCACTGTATCATACTCCCAGTTGTGGTGGCGGAAAATATCTCCAGACATTTCCAGGTGTACTATGGGGAATAAAATCACCTCCTCTGAAGTACATTAGCGGAAGAAAAATCAGTATGTTCCTAGGTGCTTTCAGGCAAGTTAGAGCCCTAATACACTGACTTCCAGCCTAGAATGCTCTTACTGTTAATTTTAGCCCATGGTAGGCAGCTCAAAGTCAGTCACCGCATGGGGGAAGGGAATGACATGCAGGAGAGCTACTCCCATGATGGCAGCCAGGAGGCAGAGCACAAAGAGAAGAGTTAAGGTGATCTGCCTCCAACCAGGCCCCACCTGCTAGCAGAACATTTTGTGGAGCATCATCAAGACTTAATCAACATCCAAACACAGGAGACTTTAGGGCGCTATTCCAATTGTAAGCCACAGCACTCTTCCTCCAGCATAGTGTAATAATCTCATGTTCCCCATGAGTCAGGAAATGAAAGACTTGAAATGTAGAGTGAAAGATAGAGCATCTCTGTCCTGCTTCTCCAAGCCCTGCCCTCCCTTGACCAGGTATTTTCCCTTTCTCATCTGCCTACTCATGTGCAGTCCTGGTCAGTCAGTACCAGTTCTTATCTTATTTTATTTACTTTTCTATTTTCATTTTCATTTTAAATAATCTCAAATGATGGAAGAGGTAAATATATATTGTCTGGTTGACATTTTCAACTGAAATCTGTTCCATAAGTCCCCTTAAAAGAAAGGGGAAGGGGAATAAATGGACAGAACTATTTTGCACTTTTCTTTCAAAGGAGAATTTTGCTATTGCTTAGTTTTCTGTATTTGTTGCATAGTGTTCAAAGAAAATAGCCATCACTCAGTGACTTTGTGTAGCTGACACATTAACAAATCAGGCTTGGTAAATGACTGATGTTTGTGAGGAAAAGAAAAGATCTGGCATTTGTTCAGTTTATGTGAGTAACTATGGCCCTCTACTATCTTGCCAATCTGATCAAGCCTCTATCATTGTCTCCTATAAAATAATCACTTTATATTATGCACTAATTAAAATATTAAGTTTTCAAATATTGACCTTTCTTTTCCACTTGGTTATTTCCTGAATGTGAAATGTGCAAATTTGCAATATGTTCAATTGACTGTAATAACTGCTACCAGAGAGCATAAGCCTTGGTCATCTAGAGAATTCACTATGTAGTCTGACATGAAAGTGCTGCACAGCAAATCGGATTTATAATTCCATTTGGTTATTTCATCACTTTTCAAAGAGAAAACAATAGACTGCATCTAACTCAGAGTTCTTTCTAGCATACATTGTGCCTTAATGAGTATCAGTTTATTTACCAAACTGACCTAGTTCTCTGTCTTTGTATCTGTGCTCTCAGCACTGTGAATTTTGTGACATGCTTTGGCCAATGGGTTGCGTAGCAGTAATGATGAGCCTATTCTGAGCTGAGTCCTCAAGAACATATGCATACAGAGACATACAGAGGTGGTCCTCTCTGTCTCAGAGACAGAGAGCACTACCTAGCATCCATGAAATTAAGCCTGAGCTAGACTGCTGGGAGATGAACCATGTGGTGCAAAAAAGAGCCATCCCAGCTGGAGCGACATTGGCATATCAGTCCTAACCTCCCAGCAACTAAGTGCAGATGTAGGAGCCCAGCTGTAACCAGAAGTGCCCAGCTGTACCTGGCCCAGCTGCTAACTGCAGAGATGTGCGTTCAGTGAATAAAACACAGTTGTTATTTTAAGGCACTAAATTTAGGGATGATTTGTCATGTGGCAAAAGCTAACTGAAACAGTGAGAACTCAAAAAGGTACACCTTTGGGTTGGTGCCATGTCTCTGTTCCATACCCTTCTAGAATGCTCAATGCTAGTTGCTCCCTTAAGCCCTAGCGCAAGGCTACAACATTTATAATTGAAAGCAGTAGCCATTACATCTGGAATCAAGTTGCCGTCTTTCACTCTTCTCATAGTCAGTTCGAACATGTGCAGTCTTCAAGAAGAAGCTCCATTCACCAGAGTATTTTTTTCCCACGTTTAGGTATTGGAAGGAACTCACTAGACACCACAGTAATATTCACCTAAGGCTTTTAGTCAAAGACAAAGATGGTGCTGCAAGAGAAGGCAATGTCAGTGACCTCCAGAAGTCTGAGAGACATTCCAGTAACCCAAAGCTCTTTTCTTGGAACACACTGGGCCAGCCTGAGCTGAGATCTGTAAGGATATGGCCCTGAGGAGAACCTACAGAACACTCCGATGTCCCTCTGCTCATAATCAAGATAGCATTACAGCACGGCTGAGGATGGTTGTAACCAGCAGGAAGCACCCTCACCTAGGAGGCTGCCAGAGAATTTTCTAACTCCAAACAATTGAACAAACAGCAACAAGAAACATGTACCTTAAATCTCACTGTCCTTATCTTGGACAAGAGTAAAAAACCACATACCCAACAGCCTTCTCAGAGACAAAAGTTGAGCTTTCCAAGCTCTAGCTATAAATCAGTTACATAGGTGCAGCCTCAGGTGCCTTATCTGCAGAAAGGAATACATTATACATCTTTTTAGTAGGATGACTATGAGGATTTTGTGAGGTGATATGTACAGGATACTTAATGACACATTCCTAGAAATTAGTAATTATTAAGAAAGTCTACTGCCATTATTAACTAAATGAACTCTCAGCTGGCAGTTAGGAATAAATTTTTAACTATATGACCCAAGCTACCTGGCCTCAGTTTCCTCAGATTAAATAATGAGTAGTTTCATCCCACCCTATCTATGATTGTCATTAACATTTCCAAATGAACTTAAGTTTGCAAACCAACTAAAAGTACTCTTTTGTTATTATTAAGTAATGTAAGATAGCATCTAGCATATGAGGAAGTTATAAACATGACTTTTATTTATTCCTAAATACAAGAAGTTAGTGTATAATTTTGTAGATAATCTCGTGTCTTACTTTTCTCTTTGATGTAATGAAATACCTAACACCTGCAAACTTAAAGAAGGAAAATTTTACTTGAATCACAGCTTTTAAACGTTTCAGTCCATAGCCAGCTGATATTAAGGCAAGGAGGCATGCCAGAGGGGTAACCTAGGATTAACAGTCTAGTGAAAAACAGGGCTAGTCCATGGCAAAGCAGGGTAGGCAGAAAACAGCAAGCAGCAAACAAAAAGCTATAAGCAGTAGCTGTCTTTCTGTCCCTTGTATATTATCCAGGGTAACCACGTTTAGGTTTGGTAGCACTCAGAACTAGCTTCACATTCTTGATTCCAGTAGCTCACACCCTAGATCTAGGTACCCATGACAAACCCCTCCTATGACCACAAGTAGCTTTTGGGAGATATCTATCTATAGGCAATAACTTCTAGTAAACAAACTTCAGAAAGAGGATACATAAACTAAAGAAGACTCTAGGTTTAGGAAAACTGTTGACAAGTGGTACTGAA
This sequence comes from Myocastor coypus, assembly GCA_004027025.1. NCBI lineage: Eukaryota > Metazoa > Chordata > Mammalia > Rodentia > Myocastoridae > Myocastor > Myocastor coypus. Next base: position 84,941 of record PVJA010002323.1, read on the forward strand.
GAACTTTTAGCATTGAAAGTGTGGGCAACGCATAAAATAAACTTTTTTATAGTCACAGTGGTAGTAGGGTTCCATTGTGGACTAGGAACTTTTGGTGATCAGTGGATTTTCACTGATGGGCAGTGGACTGATGGAGATGTTATGTTGGGATGTCGTTAGTAAACAACTGAGAAGAGTCAGCAGCTTGCTTTGCTAATGTGCCCTTCTTTACTAATGCTTGATTTCACCTCTGAAACAATACTGGCATCAATGTAACATCCATGATGATTTCATTCCCATCATTCTGCCTAGATATCCTCTGGGGCACAGACTTACCCTGCCTCTCTGCTCTGCATCCTTAACTGCTGGTCACACAGTACAAGTATGGGTTTGTATTACAGAAGCAGCTCATTGTCTAAGAGTAGCAGCAATAATTTACAGCAGGAATTGGCTAATGGTTTTTGCTAAGAGTAAGGCTTTATATAGGAAATGATTTTGTCACAGCTGCTCAATTCGGCCATTGGCTATGGCACCAAAGCAGCCTGAGACAACATGTAAATTAATAGACGCATCTAATTCTAGTAAAACTCTATTTACAAAGCAAGGTGTTGACCATGAGATATAGTTTTCTGACCCTTGGGTCAGCAGCAAAATATATGTGGACTGGGCAATGGGGCCACAGAATGCTTTTAGGGTTTCTTCATAAATATAGACAAAGGGCAGTCTTACTCATTTTGCACTTGAAAATGACAAAATGACACAAAATATTAAAACACTAACTCCTACAGAGTAGCATTATGGAGACGTATCTCAGAACAAAAGTAACAGCAGCCCACTGAATAACTTTACCAGGTATTAAAAATTGGATCTGCTGTAAGCGCAAAGCTAGCAAGCTTCTCAAAATGCGAAAGTTGAGAACGTAAATGGAAGTTCACATCTGATTTAGATCTCTGACATGGAGAATGAAAGACATTTTTGAAGCTTGAATAGCTGTGGAATCATCCCCACATGCAAGGGTATTTGAATTCATAGCAACAGTAAACCCATCCCACTTAGATATTTCAAGATGCATTTATATTTATAGTTAAAATGGCAGTGAGAACTCTAGGTAATGAATACTTTTAGCAAGCATAATGTTTTAACATTAAGAATAAAGAAAAAAGCCCAGGAGACCTGGAGGGATTGACATTTTGTTATTTGGAAGAGTACTTTTATTGGATAAGTATAAATGTTTTATGCTACAATTTGACTTGGTATAAAATCAATAAATCCAAGAGAAAAAATGAGTTGATCAAGTGCATTCATTGGATACAGGATAGATGAATGTGAATATTTCTTATAAAATCCGGGTAGGTACACAGTGCTTCCCAGGCCATATTAATATTTATAACCTAATTAATTTTATTTTAGTAAATGTGTATATAAATTTTAATTTACTTATTTTTATCCAACTCTGAATTAGAACTGATATTAAAACATAGGATCTTGGGTTCATGGGTTGAGATTCCTGAAAGTAGAAGTTGTTTATTGTCCTGGCAGCTTTTAAAAATAGATTTTAAAAAATTGCTTAGCAACACAATGTAATGTTTAAAAGTGGAAATAAAAGCCACAAATAGCCACATGCTACTGTTTATTTTTTCCTCATAAAGAGTTCGCTCCTAAAATACTGCCTCATGAAGCAAGGTGCCCTTGTAGTCAAAAAGCGACATATGGACAGAGTAAATCCAATCCCGATTAAGTTCCTTATTTTATACAGAATAGCAATATAGCCAGTCATTTTAAGTACCTGCAACTTGTCAACCCCTAATTTGTGGTGTCCCATAGGACCAAGGCACCATAGTGTATTTTTCCTAACTACAGATGTTTGCCATTTTTAACCATAATAAATGTACCAAAAGTTTTCCAAGCATTATATTTTTCTACCTCATTTAAAGATAAACATCTGTTTGCTTTAAAAGTGAAATAAAGCCTATGAATCATAGAGAAAGTGACACATTTTATGGGCCATATGCTCACATTCAAGAAATGGGCTAATTTTCAAAAATTATTATGGACAGGCAATTATGTGCTGGAGATTTTGCAAGCATGTCTGATTCATTACCTAAGGCATGTTGAGCATTTTTTGCATTTACAATGTCTTGTAAGAAGGCAGCCATGAGGGCCAATTTCTGCTTTGGACTCTTTGTTGCAAAGGTATGGCCAAGATGAAAGAAATGGGAATTATGATGCTCAGAAAAGCTTCCTTTAGACAAAAGAGCTGACAAGATGAATCTTCATCCTACAAAATTAACCAAGAAAAGCCACTTCAAGGATCCTGCGTAACATAAGTTGTAAGCTCAGTCTGTGAAAATGAAACTTGAGGCTTCAGGTGGTACAGTCAGACTACTGCACTTACATAGTTTTTATGTAATTTGGGTTTACATTTTAAATATTCTGTGTGATCTTCGATGTAGTGCAGAGTAAACTTGTGAATGCATGTGCCCTGACAGACTTGTATCATCGCCTTCTCTTTGTATGGATCAACAAATCAAACAACCAAAGTTAGTTTGTTGATAATATGTATTTATTTATTCAATTTTCATCAGTAAAGGTTCACAGCACATAACATGCACATTCCTTGTGGGGAGTTAGGACATGGAAAAAACACATATTAATTATTTTTTCATTCCTTTTCCTTCCCACCAATTTTTAGTCCTCTGCTCTTTAGCAAAAGACCTCCCTATTTCTTATTTTTTATTTTGTTCTTTATTTATATTCTGTTTTTCATACAAAATAGTGCAATATTTAAGTTTGTGGAGCTGACTTATTTCAGTTAACATTACAGTTGCAAGGTACATCCATTTTTCTAGAACTGCCTCCAGTTTATCCTTCCTTATGGCAGAATAATACTCCGTTATTGTATAACAACATTATTCTTTCTTTACTCAGATTGAGAAATTACCTGACATTCCTTGAAATTTGTATAGAAGGTATATGTACACCTGGCTGGAAGAAGCAGATTCAACTATGTAACTTTTTTGTTGTGGTGGTTACCTCTACAATTTAAAGTTTTTGACAGAAATCACAATGTCCAGTTTGAAGAACAGTTGTGAATCTCATGTCTAGAGAAGGAGCAGGTTTCCCCAAATTATGAGATAACAGTGAGACTTTATGATGTGTAAGGTGGAACAAAAATCTGTGAGTTTGCATTGTCATTTCCTGTGAGATGATTTTTTTCTGTATATCAAAAAGTAAACACTCTTCTGGGGTAGGGTTGGGAGGGCCTTCCCTATGCATAACCTGGAAACCAGAAAATATTATTGTGGATCATTTCCATCTGCCTTTCATTGCAAAGTAAATTTGAGAAAAAGCTTTATCTTCATTTTTGCTCATGTTTTCTTATTTCATGGAGGGAATAGTTTGCATTAAAATGGCTTAAATGTGACTTATGTCAACTTAGTTATTTAATTTGCATGCAAATAGAATTGCCTCCAGCCCTCTAGTTCTTGTTCTCTTTCTCAGATTAATGTCAGAGCCAAGCCAACCATCTAGGGTGGGAAATTAACTTCCATCAACAGCCTGCCTCGGTGGCAGTGCAGTGTTTTCTCGGTATGGACAATGCAACGTCAAGTCAAGTGCAAGGGCCATATCTGAATACTGTGTGACTCATTCTAGTGTGTACTTTATGTAAGGACATAATTGTGGAGATATGAACCGAGTCTGTGCATCCTTTATGTTTTGAAGCCTGTTTCTGCTCCTTTGTATAAATAGGCATGGTACAGAGAGTACTCTACTCAGGGGTAAATATGCCAGTTTATGCCCAGGTAGATAGCTAGAAGCAATGCTTCGGTCATCATGCTTATTACCTGAGAGTTCCAACTCACTCTGTTAAATTCAACAAACATTTATTGTGCACCTGCTATGTGCCAGCTGTGTTATGAGGATAGATGAGATGTAGCACCTGCTCCCCAGCAGCTTGGAACTGCAAGGAGAAAGAGACATAAAGACAGTGCTAGTGCATCTCATGCAGTGAGTTACTTTCTTGCCAAGATGCATCTTTTATTAAATGCCTAGTGTTGTGCTGAGTGCATGAAATATATTATTTCACTTTCAGTAATACTATGAGAATTATTATCCCATTGTAGAGATGATTTAGTTGAGGTTAAATAGCTTTGTGAAAGTCAGAGAGGTCGAATCTGCTTCACTTACAACTAAATTGGTTCTCTACTGTCCTGGGGAAAACACTGCACTTGGATTGAGAGCTCTACGGCAGGATGTGCTGGCTCATTAGCTTCTTGATGTTTTTATTAAAGTTTTTGTCCTTTAATGATTTTTAAAAGTATAACATTTTGCCTCTTAACACAAGGAATATAATAGAAGCATCTCACCCCATAGAATCTAGCCTAATCCCAATTTTCTGGGAACATTTCTTTCCTTGCCAAGTTGCTTTGATCATCCATTCATTTTTTCCTTTTTTAGTTTTAATATTTTGTTAGTACATGTTTGCATTGCATAATGTAAACATACCTTGTGTGCAGTTGGTGCGTGTTCATAAAACATCTCAATTCCTTTTCTTTTTCATCCTCTTCACCTCTTCTCCCTTCTCCATCTTTCCATCTCTTGATGCCCTTCCCATTTGAAGATCTATTTTCCTACTACCTATTACCTGTCTTTTATCTGCACGTTTTTGACCCTGCATTTTTATCTTTATCTCCAGATTGCGGTACCTTTAAATCTCAGTTTCCACCAGAAGGATGAGTATGTTTGTCATATACTGTAGTATAGTTTGCCTCCTCTTTTCTCACCTTGTCTATTTCATTAGCCCCTAGACTTCACTTTTCACTAGCAGAAGTTCAGTTTAGGTCTTTCGGCAAAGAAATGATTGGTTGTTTTTGTGAGGATTTTTGGCCTCCTAGAATGATGAGTTTCCATTGTACTCAGGCTTAACAATATGATTCTCTTCCCTTACTCACCTTACTTACAAATCTACTTTGAACAAAGGTGGTGACTGCATTTTTGCAAAGTAATCAGTGAACGTCCTTTAATGCGATTCTTGGTAGCTGGGTCTTTACTTAGTTGGAATTCGAAATACAAAACCATTAGTCCCTGTGAGCGATCTAGCTTTAGAAAATTGATTTGATCATCTTCAATATTTTTTTCATGTCATAAAGGTAGAAAATATGGCAAAGAGCCGCGCATGGTGGCGCATGCCTATAATCCCAGCACTTGAGAGGCTGAGGCAGGAGGACCAGTGTGAGTTCGAGACCAGCCTAGGCTACAAAAGTGAGCTCAAGGCCAGCCTGAACTGCATAGTGAGGAGCTGCATAGTGAGACCCTGTGTCAAAAAGACCAAAAAAAATATGACAAAGACTAAAATGGTTCCCCATCTCCATTTTAGAGTTAAAAGAACTTCTGCAAGTTCAGAACTTAACCCAATAAGGCCTTGCTTTCATTGCATCATTTTCACCCCAACGTAAGTGACCAGTGATTTATACAATCCACTTCTTGGTCCAATGTCAGCACTAGCAATGGCTCTGCCAGAACTCAAACTAATAGCCCTGGTGTTGCAGGATTATTTTTCTTTGGGAACTTCTTCAACAGATAGTGAGGTTTGGGATTGAGAAAGTTGAGTGCTGCCTTTGCTGTCACAGACACTTGTTCACAGTAAGAGAAAATTTGCAGACTAGGGCTAGGCAGATATGTCTTATGCAAATTGGGGCCTCAAGAGATGCCTGCCACATGGCAGGTTCCTGTATGGAACCGCTTCAGTCAGTGTCAGAGCACTGTAACAGTTGGCACGAGCAGACTTGGAAGAAAGGCCAAAGGTCCTTTTCTGATCTCTCTGATGGACTTTTGCAAGCCTTGTTTTGGATTTAGCTGTACAAACTAATGCCATACTGAGCCTGAAAGGTCACACAACTGGGAGAGGGCAAATGCCCAACTTCCAACCCATCCTTTCTCTTTGCTCCAGAGGCAAAAAAAGGGGATTCACAAAGGTGAGAAGTGCACGGACAGCTCAGAGCTTTGGATCTTGAACAGCAGTGGAGTGAACCGAAAAGATAAAGAATCTGGGACATGAGTAGGTCTGACTCGAGGAATGAAGGGAAAATGGTTTCAGGGCTCCAGAAGGCAGAGAAATGGTGCATGTTTGTGTCTTAGGAGAAGGCAAGAGATTAAGCAGGGAAGGAGAGCTTGAAGAGATCATGATGTGAAGCACAGACCGAAGGGGTAAAATCTGGAGACACTTTGACCCACGAGAAAGCAGTTAGAGCAATTAAAACACAAATAACCAAAAATGATCATTAAGTCCATGCAATCTATATTCTTTGCTTCATGATTAATGGTAAAATTAAGGATGATCTTTCTGTAAGCCAGTATTCATTAAAAGACTTTTCTGTTATATTTATTACATCAATATCTTTTAATTATGAAATAAAAATTTTAAAAATTATCATTACTGCCATTCTTCAGGGATGTTGGGGAATGTAAAGTTGTTAATTGGGAATGGAGAGAGAAATTGCATGTACCTGATAAGGAAAAATATATTTAGGCTTTATAAAGAATGGACATAGGCCAAGATTATGCTCTATGACACTGTGTCTAGTTTATGATATTTGCTTGGTATCTGGGTTTGACATAGTGAAGCAAACTATGATGGACTATCAAATTATATAAGATATGGAAATTCTTGTGAACTAAGTTTTTTTTTTTTTCTCTGTAGGTGTTCTGTAGTCAAATCTACGTTGTGGCTTTATAGAATGAAAAGTGAGGCGAGAAATTGTTTAAAATAGTCCTTTATATGGTTGCTTTGTTTTACTGTTACTGTCCAATAGATGTCAGAGTCTACTTTCATGATTGAAATGGCTTTCTAAAGAATAGTGTTTCATTTTACATTTGGTTTGGTTTGACATAGAAACATAAAGATAAAAAGTTATATGTACATGTATCAGTCCATTCGTTTTGCTATAACAATACTTTAAATAATAGGAATTTACTTCATACTGTTTTGGAGTCTGGGTCATCCAAGATCAAGGGCTTGCAGGTCCATGTCTGGTGAGGGCTCATTGTTCTTAAAGATAATGCCTTTGTGTTGTGCTATTACAAGATGGGCAGGAAAATTTTATGGTTTTCATATAGGGAAGGGCCAGCGACTACCTTCAACCTCTTTTATAAAAGCACTGATCCCATTTCTTAGGGCAACCTCATCATGACTTAATCACTTCCAAAATTCCCTACTTCTCAGCAGGGCACAGTGAGGATGAGTTTCAGTTTGAGGTTTTTAGGGAAGTTTGAGATTAAAGCATGCTCATTTGCGGAAGTCCCTAGCTATAGGTGCATGTAATCTTTATGCACTCTGTCCTAGACTGCATCTAATCCTTGGGAAAGAACACTTTCATGAAAAACAGCTTGAAAAGAGAGTTATCACATCATCTGTATTTGCCTTTGAATTATAAACTGAAGAATCTCCACCTACACTATATTCACTCAACCATCCGTTCACTTGATAAACATTTACTGAGCATCCACTGTAGGCACTGCTTCAACACCTGTTATGTGCCAATCAGTGTGTTTGATAGAATTCAAATAAAAAGATGAATAAAACAATCTTTATCTGGGAAAAATTCACCCACAATTGGGGGATGCATACATAATTTTTAAAAACTTCAAATTGGCATTAGAAATGGTTATAAAACATTTTAGACACTTATGTAATGGTTACCTGATTTTCCAAAATCAAAGTATTGGAGGGCCAGCAAGATAGCTCAGTGGACTAAGCACTTGCTTAGGTAAGCACAAGGACTGGGGTTCAATCCCTGGCATTACATGCCATGCCGGCCATGCCCCCAAGTACACTGAGCCAGTGGCTGAGGCTGGGTGTAATGGTGCATGCCTGAAATCATAGTTCTGGGTAGTCTGAGAACAGGAGCATCAGTATGAGTCTAAGCTGCCTAGTGAGATCATGTACCAAAAATTAAATAAATAAATAAATAAATAAATAAAGCAGCTATTAGAAAAGAAGACATAAGTATAGTCATTTTGTGTGGTAGTAGTAAAGTTCTTAAGTTTTATGGTAAACAGCACATAGCATTATTTCTGCCATTCTTAAAGTAAACAAAACTAAGGCTTCCAGGGATGAAGCGACCTGCATTATAGCAAATGCCTAAGTGGAGATACAGAGAGCCAGGAGTTTAGTAGCAGATCTCTTTGCTCCCAAGCCAAGCTTGCCTGTGGTCTCTATTGGACACTGAGGAATATCTGGGTTTTTACCCATTAATAAACAAAGGAAATTTTAGCCTGAGAACAAAGCATGTAAAAAGGTCCTTAAATATCAGAAAAGTGTCGAGTTGTAGCTAGAGCATTGGGAGTGAAAGACAGTGAAAAGGAAGATTACCAGTAATGATTAAGGGTTGCTGTTCAGGTAAGAGAAGCTAGGGAATGGTACAGAAATGGTAAAATATCCATCCGAGCCAAACCATTTTAATTAACCAAGGTTTTAGGGAGGACTCATCTAGAAGTTTTCTAAAAATATTCAGTGTAATTTCAACTTTGACAAAATATTGGGTCGAGTCATGGGTTTTGAATGTAGCAGTGCACTTGTCTCACAATAGGACAGAGTGTATATAATCATTTGCAGGTTCCAGGTATCTGTGTGTGAAAATTCGGTTGTGTGCAGAAAGCTAGTCTTTGTTTCTCTCTCTGTTTTTGCCTTGATGTATTGAATTTTGGCATCCCTCCTCGTTTGCTGTCTTTTATATCTTTAGCCCCATTGACGATATTCTTGCTAACCTGGCTTGCCTGTGTTAAACTTGGTTCTGTGTGCAGGCCCCGCAACTGATAAGTTCATTCATTTCTGGAATATTTCATTCTCCCAGCATTCCTGGGAAAATATGAAGTTAGACAGTAGACCTAGTCTGCCCAGCTTCTTGCTGAGATAACACATCATCAGTGGGAGAAGTATAACGAGGTTGCTTAATAAATTTGAAAAGCACTGAATTGCTTGTTTTGCTCTTGTTTGTCCTGCTCTCTTCTGCTATTTTGGACTGCTACCCCTGTGCCATGCCACCTGCCTTGGAGCCAGCTGATTATAGACTGAACCCTCCCTAGATTGTGACCTAAATAAACCTTTTCTTCCTTTAAAAAAAGGAAAGAAAAGCTATCAAACCACTCAATAGCAAATGGGATTTTCCCTTCATCCATTCTAAGAATTAACTGCAATTTTCCCTGGAATTCTTTCTGACATCCTAAAGCTTTATGGTACTCACTATGCCATCTATGTCAGGCTTATCATTCATTGTACTCGAGGACCATGTGTTCACATAGCCCAGCTTAGCCTGGGCTGGTGGCACAGTGTTTATTGTATCGCATAAGTTATTATCCCACCCTATAGAAGTAAGTTTTCCCAGTGAAACTAAGTATAATATTTGAAAACAACATTTTAAACGTACTGTATTATTAGTGTATATAGTTAATCATGAGAAAAATAATTTATAGACTATTACCAAAGAATGGAAGCAAAGCTGTTTCTATATGATGGAAGGAAAAAGATCCAGCCTGGAAGCAGTGAAAGTTGGTTGACAGTTTTAGAGAAAATAGTTAATCTCATTTATCAGACAAAGTGGACATTTTGTCCATCAGCAAGTCAACTAGGGTTGTCAAAGAAAACAACGTCAGTTTTGAAGAATCTCTGGAAAACTTTGAGATTTTACCTGAGAAGCACATAGGAAAAGTTGTCTCTGTGTTCAATTAACTAGTGTCTGCTACTTTAGTAAAGTGACATCTGGACAACCACAGCCTCTCTTTCACAATTGGTCACATTTTAGTTTCTCCAAATATTCATTTCTTCCTGTGAGCCTTACTTTTAGGTTGTTTTATGCATGTGGGATTTCTGATTTTGGCATAAGCACTGACTTTCAGTGAACTCCAAATATTCTCTGCCAGGGTTAGTTGCTTCTCATACTTCTTAATGTCCAACTAAGTGACCAGTGGTCTATCCCAATGACCCATTTGAGTGAGATGGGTTTTCACTCCTTAGCTTTCCAGTGACTGCTGTCCATGCTAGTAATACTTGACTCAAGACATATGAGTTTACCAGAATATTTCTGTCAGAACTAAGTTTTGTCAACTGTGTTTTTTGTTCCTTACTCCAGGAAAATCCTTTACTTCACATAACTTCAAATCTTGGGGCCCGGCAGGATGGCTCAGTGGTCTAAAGCGCCTGCTTAGGAAAGCTTAGGTGGCTGCAGGGACCGCGGTTCAATCCCCAGCACCATATGCTGTGTCAGCCCTGCCCTCAGGGCAGGCTGAACCGGCCATAAAAATAAATAAGTAAGCAAAGAAAAATTCTGAAACAAGAAAAAAAAATTTAAAAAAATAAACTTCAAATCTCCAGCTGTCATGGGTTTATGCAGTTTGGCTTTATTTTTGTTTTGTTTTAAGTTATTGTTATACTAAATCTGGAAAATATTTACATTGGAGGCTATGATATTTCAAGTCGTTTCAGCCTTCACTTCAGTTACTAGTACTATTCTTCATGAAGACTTGCCTCTCCTGTATCTTCAAGGCATGAAATTTGTCTCAGAATTTCATTATTTTAGGAAGTTAATCTAAAACATTGATCAGGAAGTAATGGTGCATATGAGGGAAGCATAATGAAATATTGCTCTAGTCTAACCATTTTTTTCTTTGTAGCTAAGGTATAGATTCTATCCGACCCTAAACTGTGATTACCATCTAGTTCATGCAGATGCTTGTATTTTGATTAACTGACACTAAAGGAAAAGTCAAACTTGTTTTCCCAAACTATCATTATATTACTATTGTTACTGTTATTAACATACACCATTTACTGAGTGTTTGTTATTTTTCAGGCACTCTGCTGTTTTATGAGACAGGCATTAGTGTCCCCTCTTACAGTTAAGGAAACTGAGGCACAAAGCAGTTCAGTGGCATGAGGTCACACAGCTGGTAAGTGAGCAATCCAAGATTTGAATTCTGTATAACTCGAAGCCTTGAGCTATTGATTCATTAGTACATTTGAATTTTGCTGGTTGACTACTACTGTGACTTTTCCACACAATTCTGTATTATTTCATTTCTTCCTACAACATGGCTCAGTAATATTTGATTCAGGAAGATTTTTAAAATCTCTTTTCCGATATTTTAATTGCTTTGTAAATGAAAATAAAAAGTTCACGATCTCCAGAATTAGTCAGAAGTGGAAACTCATGTAATTGTATTCTCCTCTTTTCCTATAGGAGAAGAAAAGACTAAATGGAAGCAAGTAATTCATTAATGAAAATACTGATTTTTCCTGTGGATTTTAGCAAATGTCCTATATCTTTTAGAGTATTTATTCAATAGAGTAGACATTCAGATTTATGAATCTAAACTGAAATGCCTCTATGCTCAAACTACTAATGCAAATGGGTTGACTGGTGTGCCTTCAGTTTAAAAATGCTTAGTTCTTGGTAGTGTCTACTTGGAGCTAGTGACAATCCATGGTGCTGTAAAAGCAATGAACTAGAATTTGTCTTTCCACTTTTCATAATATGAAAAAAGCAGGCATATATGAAAGCAAGTAGGTGTATTTCCGTAAACAGCTGTAGCTAAATGTTACTGTATACAGTTGCTGAGCCGAATGTTGTTCCATAGCCACAGTATCTCATTGCGTGATAACGACCTACAATGAAATTGCTACCTCAATCTCTGATAATAAATTCCATGATACTCCTGAAAGAATAGTCATCATCAAGAAATCAAGCAATAACAAGTGTTATTGTTATTCCCTGTAGTGAGACTACAGGGAAAAAGGAATATTTGTACATCGCTGTTGGGAATATAAACTAGTACACCCACTCTGGAAATCACTATGGAGATTTTTCAGAAAACAGAAAGTGGAAATTCCATTTGACTCAGCTGTTTCTTTTCTAGGGATCTTCCCCAAAGAGTTAAACACATCACATTACAGTGGTAAACATGTACCTATGTTTACAGCAGCACAATTCATAGTAGCTAATCCTTGGAAGCAGCCTATATGTCCATCAGTCTATGATTAGTTGAAGAACATTTTGTAGTTACACACACCAGAGTACTGCTGTGCTATGAAGAAAAAGTGCACTCATTTGTAGGACAATGGATGAACCTTGACACTACAATGATAAGTGAAATGAAGCAGGTGCAGTAGTTTAAATGTAACATTATACACACACACATACATACAGATATATATATAATATTAAATGAGAGTAAGAGACTAGGAAAATGCTATAGGATTGACTGATTAAAATTTTGTATAAACTTAGATTTCTAAATGTGTAAAAATGTGTAACTGCTTTTATCACATTCTATAGAGATTTATTAGAATATCAATGATTGGTAGAAAATACGAATTCCAAGTTAAGTCTAAGATGTTTGATACTCAGAAAGACAGTGATGTTAAGCTCAGGTACCTATGTTATAGAGTAATAGTATCACTAAGCTTTTCTTCTGGAGGATTAAGATTATAAGTTTGCAGAACGAAAATTAGAGAAAAAGAAGGGCAACAAGGATAGCCTTTATTTTGGCCCTAGCCCTTCAAGGTCAGTGAGGACTAAGGACATAAGAGGACCTATGCTATAACATCCTATAAGTCAGTGGTTTCCCAGATTTTCTGTTCAAGGAAATTATGGGACTACATAGCAAAAGGATTGAAGATGCATAGTGTGCCAAAGGAGAGTCAGCTAGAGAGAAAACATTCTCTCAGGCTTTCACAGAGAGCAAACTGATCAAGCAGTGACTGTGACTCATTCAGATGGCTGACTCTGACACCAATTGTACAAAGCACTGTGCATGGCTCCAAAGTAAACCCTGAGGTGATTTGACTGACCTTGAGAGATACAAAAGCTACATGTTTTGCTATACAGGTCATGCTTAAAATTGCCCTTAACCACCCAGCAGAATAGTTTAACCACAAGGCATAACACAGAAAGCTAGATTAGAATGCTGAGCTGTAAAAGGATTAAATCGACAGCTTCCAATATTGCCAGGTTTACCAACAACCCACCGTGATTATCAAACATTGAATTAGGTATACAACTACTTTCTCTTAGTTCAATGAGAAGAAATTTTTTCATACCAATAATGAGTAGAAAAATTATCACATCTAAACCCTGTGCTCTGTATAACTAATAGGAGGACAACAATATGCATTCTATCAAATATTGAAATGTAGGACTAACGTGTTTTGAAACTGGTATGTTGTTATACATTGTTATTTCTTATTAAAAGTAATAAAATAGAAAAGAAGACAACAAATAAATATAACATTGTTTATCATATATATATATATATATATATATATATATATATATATATAATACCCAAATTAAATAGAGCAAAGCAAAAGGTAGATTATAAGAAGTAGGGTGATAGAAATTGTTTAAATGGGAAGATGATCAAGAGATTGAGGGAGAAAGCAAAAAAAGAAAAAAAGATAGAAAAAGTAATTAGAATGTGTTCTGTACATGTATCAACTCCACACAAGGAATTAAATTATTATGTGCTACAGACATGGAATGAATGAATGAATGAATTTCAGACATGCATAGATTAAGTAACATTCTCAGCATTACAGCTATTGACTAAAGGTCTACAAACTCAAGTTGAGGCAGAATAACCCAGAATGTGTGTTCTCATTTGTTGGGTAAACTTCAGATAAATGGCACTTAGTGTAAATGGCAGTCAGGGCAAGTCAGAGAGCTCAGCCAACTAAAGCGCCTGCTTAGGCAGAGCCCAGTGAGCAGGATTCAATCCCCAGCATGCCTGTTGGCCCCACACCTGGAGCGCGCTGAGCCGGGGACTGAGACTGAACATGGTGGTGTGCACATGTAATCTGCGCACTTGAGAGGCTGAAAACAGGAGAATCACTAGAGTGTGATCTATGTAGTGAGACCCTGTAGACCCTGTCCTAAATACAGAAAAAAAAGAATAAACGGGAGTCAAGTAGGGACTGCAGAGAACACTCCAAGCTGGGAAAATGCTTGGACAAATAACAAAGCAGGAGGGAATAAAGGAAGTGTTTGTTACATAATGTATGGTAACCTTGCTAGCAATGCTTTGTATAGGGAGAAACTGCATAAAAGGTGAGCAAGGGCCACAAAAGCCCAACGCAGCAGCTCACTCATCCTTTTCTCAGCAGAATTCTACATAGTGCTATATGACCACCTTATGCATTTTGACTCTTGTTCACCAGTAGGTGGCTATGGGTCATCAGAACCATGCCACAGATGAGGAAGCCAAGAATATGGAGACTCACTTGCTGAACATCACAGAGCTAGTGTGAAGTAGAGTGGGGATTCCAGTCAAGGGAGTGTGGTTCCATGATCTTAACTGTTGTCCTGCCTGCTTATTTTGAAGTGGAATGGCACAATCAGAGTGAAAGACCACTAAGTGAAGGCCCAGAAATAGGAAAGCAAAAGAGAGAGGAGGGGACTGAGAGGGATAGAAAGGAGGAAGAGGAAGGGAAAAAGAGAGGGAAAGGAAAATAAAAGGAACAAGAAGATCCCAGGGCAGAAAAGACCAATGACAACCACCTTCGTGAAGCAATGGCTCTGGTAAGGCAGCAGCAGTGAAAGTGTGAAGGGAGGCAGATCAGTGAGGTGGGCATGGGCTTTGAAAGTAGGAATCAGGGTTCACATTCTAACCTTGTCCTGCATTTGGTTGCCCAGTGACCCTAGGTTTGTAGACTGAACTGTACACTTTTCTTTATTAAAAATTTTATGAATTTTAATGAAAAATAACAATGAGACAGTTTCAAAACAGGTTAGTAGGACAGTTACAAGAATTAATACATTGCATATTGTTGTCTCCATCATAGCTGCTCAGAGTACAAGATGCACATGTGATATCTCCTCTAGACACTGTTAGTACTTTTCTCATATTTATGGGAGAGGGAGAAGCACGCATCAGGCCTATGGAAGGTGCGCTCTTTAGGCACTAGTGATTGCCGTGTCTTAGTATGTTTCACTTGTGGCTGGGCCCAGTATAGCAGCTGTAAATCTGGGTTGAGAGTTCTGCGAAGGGCTCAGGGCTGGCAGTGCACTCAGGTGTCCCCTCCATGGATCTGAGAATAGAACTTGCTAAGGGAGGCTCTCTAGCAGGGAAGAGAATCCAGGAGAGAAGGCTGGAAAAGCCCAGGTGTGTATCCCTGAGAAGCACCAGGGATGAAAATGGGATGACTAGAAGCAAAATGCAGTTTTTGAGGTCTACTTTCCCATAGATAATGTGTTTTTTGGTGTATGACTCTGTTGCTGATCTCTTTCCTCACATGAATGTGTTTTTTTTCCACACAATTCATCACAAAGTTGGGGTAGGGAGTAATAATGGTGCTTATTTATTGCTGACCCATGTTTGCTATTTCTCTGGAGAAAATGATTTGAGCAGCAGAACTTCACCAGTAGTTTCCTCATTAGACTAAATTCATCTCCTAAACCTAAGCAGAGCTTTGTCCTACATTCATGATGTCACAGTCCTTGTCTCATTTTCTAAGGGACTTCTTAAGTTGTCACAGAAACTCCATCCTATTATTTGGTCTTTTATGCATGCATCCATTCATTCTCTTAATTTAATCTGGAAATTACAAATGTAGTGGACCACTAATGAAGAGAATTTCTCCAAAATGGGCTTAGAAATGGCTGAGTTTTTTTATGTGTGTTTTGTTCTTAAGTCCTTCAATGTCTAGTTGTTTGCACCTAACCGCAGGCTCATTTTGACAAGCTATGCCATTCCAGGAAGAAGCATTGCCAGACTGGGGTCCTTGATAAAGACTACACAGCAGTGTGTGTGATGTGGTGGACATCAGTTTCACTGCAAATCTCATTAAACTTGCTTCCTAAATCCCACCTCTTCCAGAACTGCAAAGATTACTTCCCTCCCCCAGGTCAACTTTCCTCTCTTCTTTCTCACCCTCCTAGTCTTGTCTTCTTCCAAGGCTCTTCTTTTCCTTCTCTTCGTCCTCCTGCTTCCTCTTTCTCTTTCTGTCCTGGCCCAATCATGAGCCATCTTTGATATTATGGTTTGCCTCTGTCTCCTCTTTTACATCCTCCATCAAAAACCATGTGGAAGCCAACCTTGCCTTATTATTCACCATCACTAGGAAGTGAAGGAGGAAGAACTTTTATGCTTTGTCCTTGTCAAGAAAATATTGATTTTCTAATGCTAATTATTTAAATAGAACTGAGATTCAATGAGTAAATCCAGTAGAGCAGATTGCTAGCCAAAAAGCATACATTTATCTTTTTGCAATTTAGTGCAATTTCACTGATCTTTGTGGACTTGTGTGCTAACAACATTTGGAACCTGTTTCTGGATTTCACATATAAATGTATTGCAATCAAGATATTTTACCATAGACTTATTGTACATGAATTATAACATATGATATATGAATTAATATATAAAATACATAATTATAGATCCAACTGTTTGTGGACCTCTCCAGATCTATAACAGTAAGCAAAGGAAGAAAATTTAACACAGAAGTTTTGCCTTTGCTTTTCCCTCTTACCTCTTCCCAAACACACACAGCACAAGAAAAAACGTAGTAATCAAAACTGCTTCAAATTTGATTGTTTATGTAAAGATATAGTTAAGCCTGCCTAAAATGGATACAAAAGTCCCAGGTATTAACCCATTGGGCATTCACTGGGTGGATGAATGACTGGTGGGTGAGTGGTTGGAGGGAGTGAAAACAGATCTTCCTGCTCTGATGGGCCATGGTGAGAGGTGTTTGCTTGCTGGCATCCTGCTTACATGGTGTGTACAGGCTTGTGCTTCAGATCTGGTATAGCACTAGCTTAGGGGGAAACTGTTTTTCTTTTCTCAAATCACCTCCAGTGCTTTCCTATTCAAACCAGGAAGGATTAGTAACTTTCCAAATGGTTTGATCCATGTAGTGGCTGTAATTAGATTCCATCCAGAGAATCATGAACTTTGAACCAGAGCTAATGATGATGAGTGTGTGGATTGGGAAACTTTTGTAATTCTGTCCTGTTGCATATTTTTATTACCTGCTGATAATCTGCTATTGCTTAAGCTTAAATTTTGTGATATGGATGCATGATTTATGATTATTGGAATATTGGGAGGAATGGTAGTATATCTAATTGGCGCTTATTTAATCAACTTTGTTCAATCCTGTTGCTTTATTGAATACTACATTGTCAACTAATAACATATTAGTATGATTATTTGTAACTCATTCAAATACTACAATATATAGCATGTTTAAGGTTTAGAAAACAGGGAGTCCCTACATAGTTTTTTTCTATGAACGTATAAAAAACTAAGTAAGAGCTAAAGATGCTTGCCTAGTATGTGTGAGGCTCTGGGTTTGTTCCATAGCACTACCAAGAGGAAGCCAAAAAGGAAAAAAAAAAAAAACACCTTGCCCCCTAAAGCAGTAGTTCACCTACTTCAGGACAAGAAAACTATAAGAAAAAGGAGATATCCTTATTTTTTTCTCTTGTTTTGGAAAATGATTTTGGCTTTGAATATCTGAGGTGTGGGCTTGGGGAGATAGCTCAGTGTTCTACACACCTTCTTGGCATGTGCAAGAAACTGGGTGTTATCCCCAGTACAACATGCTGTGCAGGCAATGGAACCCCAGGAGCACTGTGCAGCTCATGCAAGCTGGGCATGGGGGCACATGCCTATAATCTCAGCACTGGGTAAGCTGAGAAAGGAGCATCACTACAAGTCCAAGCTGTGTAGTGAGACCTGGTACCGAATAAATAATTTTAAAAATTAAAAAAATAGCTAAAGCTCTAGAAATTCATTTTTAATTCAAATGCTTAATAATTATTAATGTACTTGACTTCAGCTACCCCAAACTTTGGAAGTACTTGTAGGAAAACCACTGAGCAAAGGTTTCACACATTTTTAGAAAGGTAAAGTGGGGGTTAGTGAAAGTTGTTCGTAAAATAGCTTCATGAATCACTAAGAATTAAATGAAAGTTCTTGAGATTATAAAGTTTTACAAGGGAAAAGTTGCGCTGCTTTAGAGTTAGGTAAATAAATGCAAAGAAAACAGGGTTGATTCAGACATAATCCTATGTGGGGGCTGTGGAGCTGAGATCTAGCTCTGAGCAGAATGGTTATAGCCAAAGTCCTGTGGCTAAATTTCAACTTTATCACTGAACTTACATTCTTGCTGAAACTTTAGCAAAATTATATAATTTTTATTACCTTAGATGTAAAACAGGCAAAGTAATATCTACTTCAAAAAACTGTAATACAGATTTAAAATGACATTAAGTGTCACCCTTTTCCTTTTGAATATACTTCCTGTACGTATTTAGCTACTTGTAATGCCCATTTACAAATACTTCGGAGTATGCCAAAAATGGCATATGCGCCCTTATTCTCCTTTCATCTTGTTTTGTCCCTTTGTTTGTGAGGAAGGTACCAATTTCATGACATTTTCTCTCCTTTGTTTAGAGACTTTTTAAAAAATCAATTTTTTGTGATTCAGATGGATGCTTTTGTTATTTCCATGAATAACATAATAATAATATTCACTTCCCTTTAAAAAATTATCCTAAATCATAAAGACTTTTTCATTAATTCATAACAGTGAAATTGGCATTTATAAATAGGATATGACATTACGTGGGATCTATTATCCAATATTCTAAGACAAGTAGTTAGCATAAGTAATATTTTTCACTGACACGAAAGTGTATAATTTTCTTTTCATGTAATTAATTGGGGGTAGTTGTTAGAACATAGTGATTCAGCCTGTTTGGAATATTCTGTTTAATCATATAATCCAATCGAGGGAAATTTGTTTTCTCCGTGTTTGGGCACATCAGTAGAGACTGGAAAATTTTGATATTATTCTAGAATATGTCTCCTTTGCCTTGAAAATGTCTTTAATATTTTATATGCTTGTTTTCCATGGTCACTTGCTGTAAGGATTCCTTCCAGTATTCATCAACTTTAAAATCCAGAATTTTATTGCCGGGCGTGGTGGCACACGACTGTAATCCCAGCACTTGGGAGGCTGAGGCAGGAGGATCGTTGTGAGTTCGAGACCAGCCTGGGCTACAAAAGTGAGCCCAAAGCCAGCTTGAACTGCACAGTGAGACCCTGTCTCAAAAAAAAAAAATAAAATCTAGAATTTTAATACATACCTCATAGAGTCAATGTAAGCATTTCACTCCAGAATTAGCTTAATTACACATATGAAAATATAAATGCTTATTTTAAGTAGAAATATTAGTAGTAGGCAGTAGCAAGATAGATTCTCACTTCCTAATTTTAAAGAAGTTTCCAAATATTGAGTTTTTTTTCTTTGTAATCTAAGGTGGTATCAGTATATCTAAATTATTAAAGTGTCCTCAAAAGGAAATAATTGTTTTAAAATATTATAGTGAAATGTAACTATTTTGTCTATTCTTTATTTTTGACTCTCAGTTTACTTAAATGGTTTGTTGTTGTAGAATATATGACCAACCAAGAAAATCTAATTTATGAGGGATTGATTAAGGGAAGCACTGAGTATTAAGGATCAGTATCATTAGATTAAATTTATGATTGCTGATCACTTAAGTTATTTCTTTATTATCATTTAAAAATATTTACAGACCATTATATTGTGTGGGAAGCAACTTACTTTAACACTGAGGCAAAATTGAAATGAAATTACAGATTTCACATTGAAGTTTTTGTTCCAATCAGCTGATGACTCTACTTAGAGTCTCAGAATTCTCTGTCCATTGACCTCAATCTCTACTCTTGTATAGCCATAAAGTAAACTATGTGAATCATCCATTACCCACCTGTTCTTATGAATGAGAAGATAGCAGAGAATATGCTTTACAAGTCAGTTTCTCATGTAAGGAGGGACAGAAGAAATTGGGGATCCCCAGGAATTCAGCCATGCCCAATGTAGAAGAACCTAGTGCTTTTTCATTGGCCTAGAGTGAAAACAGCAGACACATGGGACAAGGCTCCCTTTTCTAATAAGCGAATACAAGCTGAAATGCTTGAGAGGTGAGGAACCTTGAAGAAATCTTACCATCCAGAAGACAGCTCTAAGACTGGGTGAGGTGGTATGTGTGTATAATCCCAGCACTTGGGAGGCTGAAAATGGGAGGATCCCAACAAATCTGATCTGTGTGGTGAGACCCTGGGGACCCTGTGTTAAAATACAAAAAAAAGAAGCAGAAGACAGCTCTATAAAAACATGCCCGGATTATAAACCGAGATATCCAATGCAAAGCAAAACTAGGGAGTTTGCTAGTACAGAGACCAAAGCTGGGAACCTTTATCCTAAAACAAACACTTTTCTAAATGGAATCATGGAGAAATTAGCTTCCAGTTAGGGTGTTCTACTTTGAAGATCACAATATGCAATATAACAACCATTTTTAATTTTCTATTATCTTGTTTTGAAATTCTGTATCGTTGTTTTTATTGTTTTATTTCCCTTTAAAATAAAAACTGTCATGGTGTTCTGAGCCCATTTTCTTATTGTAAATTAATGGAAAGCAAGAAGAAGAATGCAAAACAGAAGAAATGAACTATTTAATGGAATGAAAGGAGGATTACAGGAAACTTTGTCAAACAAATAATACCCAAGCGACCTTCATTCAGTGAAACACAGCCTCTGGAAAAGGAGTGGTCCATAAAAGTGGAAGCAAGTGTGAAACACCCTGCCAGGGGCCATGAAGAGCAGGACCATGAAAACCAGGCCTTTGTCCTTGCTAGAATGCAGTGGGGCAGCACGGTTGAAGGAGAAGTCCCTCTGAATAGCCCCTTCTGCAAAAGGCCCAGCTGGCTGGGTAGAAGAGTGGCTGAGTGGAGGCAAGACAGTGGGTTGTAGTCAACTATGCAGTGCTTATCTCAGCCAAAGAAAAATAAATAATTCTTAAAAGTGCAGAATCGCCACAAACATGGGCATATCTTGTGACACACTGGGCTTCCCCACAAGCCATATGTGGACCTTCTGTTTGCACAGAAAATGATTAGGAGGAAAGAATCCTATAATCCTCTGTGTGATCAGAAGCCATCCTCCCGAGGAACGGGAGGTTTCTGACAGTCAAGCTATTTCCAGAATATTCTTCAGCTGAGCCCCATGCTGAAGTAGCAAAGAGCTATAGTGTTACAGGAAGACAATGGTGAAAGTCAAGAAACTTGTGCTCAGCCTAGTTGCCATTCAGGCTCCAATGGTTAAGAGGGAGATTTCTGCACTTGTAAGTGTGTGTGACATCTGTGAGGTCTCTTTGCAAGAAAACTGTCTTCATCCAGTGCTCGAGAATGAACCCAGGTCTCCTAAATGCTTTACACCCCAGTGATATCCTCAACCTCAAAGCAGATAACTTCCCAGTGGCATGCATCCAGCTGAAATTCAGAGAGGTTTAGATGAGTATGAGGACTGTTGTAACCTGAGTCTACTGGGGAAATTCAAGTTACAACAGAGAATCCAAATATTTGATGTCTTCCTAATGGATCATTAATACTATAATTAATATAGCATAAATAGCAAAAGTAATGACGAGAAATTTAGGAATATGACATTTCTTATTTCACAGCCAAGAGTGAAAAGGACTGCTTAAAATGAATGTATCAAACAACAGAGCCTTAAATTATATTCCAAACACACCATTTAAAAGTAAAAAATCAGGTGAAGAACATAAAATATAGTCCAACAAAGAAAAATTGACAAGTAGAGTGGGGAGGGGAGGTAAGAGGAGGTATATAGGCTAATACTTCCATGCCTCAGGCGTGTAATAAATTCTGTGTTCTTTCTCTTGTTTTTTAAAAGATGAATATATACATTGATTTTTGTAGAGTCCAAATTTAATACACCCTATCTAAAATTAATAATGCATGAAAGCAATGTTTGGATATAAAATACGCTTATAAAGGCAGTCAGTAGGAGATCTAAAAAAACTGACTGTGATATGTCCAAATTGTCAGCCACAAAGCAAGAATAAAACAGACTATTTAGCTGAATGACTGAGGTACAAAACAGGCGGGATACAAAAGTACTTTTACTTTTTCCTTCATTCTTTTTGTTCTGTATGATTTGACTTTTCATTTTAATTTTTAAAACCATGAGCCTGTGTTGTCTTTATAATTTTAAAAATAAGATGCATAGAGACTTTTTCCTTCAAGTTGTCAAACTCAAATTTGCATTAATGTTGGTATTGTTCTGTAAGTGCCAAGCTTCTGACCTGTTTTCTTTGCCAGATTTCAAAACCTGAACCACCAGACTCAGTTGAGAGACTTCTTCACAGAGGTCTAATGCTTGCTTGGGTCATTGTGACCTCATCTTTATTGAAAAGGAAAGTTGTTTTAGAAGTACAGTAGGAGGCAGAGATAAACTGCCTCATATTTAATTAAAGTTTCAAAATATTTCTGACTAAAACTACGCAGATATGGACTATATGTTGCAATGGGTCAGACAGTTCAAATTAACTTTGTAATAAGTTAAAAACAGGTCAAGAGACAGGAAATGAAAACTGGAGATGAGCAAGAAAAATCTGAGAGTAAAAAGGTATCATGGAAAATGACTTTACGATGAGTGTTCTTAAATCTATTGATCAAACCCTTGAAAAGGTACAGCACAGCAGAGCTAGATGTGCTCAGAGTAGATGGCAGGAAATGAGAAAGGGCATTTGGGCAAAATGTTTGCCTACCATGTTTATCATGCTACTGTTCTTTCTAGACCGCATCATGTCATGGAGAATCCTTGCAACTTTCATTGATTCTAGGGCTTTTTCTTTTCTTTTTTATGTTAGTTTCTTAGGACCCAAGCATAGTGGCCAGTATTTGCTTTCCTTGTTGGATGTTAGTACATGTGTATCACACATATTCGTTCCTTCCTTCATCCCTTCCTTTTTTCCTTTGTACACTTCTGCAGTGGGTCATGTTGGTACATGTGCACAACATTCCTTTGATTTCCTCCCTTATCTGTCCCTCCCTCTCCCCTCCATCTCTTGATCCCATTCCTCTTTGAGAATGATGTATCTCCCTACTTCCTATTATCTCTCTTTTATTGCACTCTATTTTTACTCTGTATTTCTCATAGAAGAGAAACAATGCGATTTTTAAACTTGTGTATCTGATTGATTTCACTTAATGTTTTGGTTTAGAGGGCCATCCATTTTCTTAAAAATGACTCAATTTATCTTTCTTGATGATACTAATAGTAAGTACTCCGTGGTGCATGAACACCATGGTTCCTTTAGCCATTCATCTACCCCTTCATCTGTATATGTACATGTACCACACGGGCTACTTCCACGATTTAGCTGTTATTAATCGTGCTGCTATGAACATCAACTTGCACGTATCTCTGTAATATGTGTTTACCTGTTAGAGGAAGACACTTCGAAGAGTAATCTCTGGGTGAAACAGAATTTGTGATTTTATTGTTTTGAGGAATCTCTACATCAGTTTCCATAGTGATTTTATTAGTTTACATTCTCATCCAGAATATGAATGGGTTTCTATCCTCACACCCTTGCTCCATAACCCTGTGGCCTTTCTATCATTTCTTAGATTTCGATATCTTGATGACGGCCATTCTTTCTGGGGGGTGGGGGATGGAACCTCAGCATTGTATTACTGTACATTTCTCTAATGGCCAGTGATGTTGACCAGTTCTTCATGTATTTACTGGCCGTTTGAATTTCTTCTGTGAAGTGTCTATTCATTTTGCTTGCCCACTTTTCAACTGGATCTTTTATTTTAAGTGAACTAAACTTTTTGAATTCTTTATGTCTTCTAGATATGAGCCCTGCGTCTAAGGAATTACTGGTTATCGTTTCACTTTGTCAGTTGTGTGTTTTTGCTGTGCGGAAGCTTTTTAATTTGATATGATCCTGTTTAAGGGTTCTTAGAACTATTTCCTGTGCAACTGAGGTGCTGTTCAGAAAGTCCTTGCTGAAGCTTATGGCTTAACCTACAATTTGTTGTGCCTTATTTTATTGGCCTATAGGCACATTTCCTACGTTAAAAACTGAAAAACATTTGACTTGTTTCTTTTTTTTTTT